>VZRX01004697.1:2757-14981 GCA_013398075.1 Notiomystis cincta
GGCTGTGTCCCCCTAGAAGTGACAAAGAGAGAGCTGTGTCCTCCCAGAGGTGACAAAGAGGTGGCTCTGTCCCTCCAAAGGTGACAAAGAGGGAGCAGTGTCCCCCTAGAAGTGACAGTGAGGGGGCTCAGTCCTCTCAAAGGCGACAAAGAGGGGGCTGTGTCCTCCCAGAGGTGACAATGAGGGGACTCTTGAGGGGTCTCTAAGGGAGCAGTGTCCCCTCAAAGGTGACAATGAAGGGGCTGTGTCCCCCCAGACGTGACAAAGAGGGAGCTGTTATCCCCCAGAGGTGACAATGAGGGGACTCTGAGGGGTCTCTGAGGGAGCAGTGTCCCCTCAAAGGTGACAATGAAGGGGCTGTGTCCCCCCAGAGGTGACAAAGAGGGAGCTGTTATCCCCCAGAGGTGACAATGAGGGGACTCTGAGGGAGCTGTGTTCCCCCAAAGGTGACAGAGAGGAAGCTGTGTCCCCCCAGAAGTGACAAAGAGAGAGCTGTGTCCTCCCAGAGGTGACAAAGAGGTGGCTCTGTCCCTCCAAAGGTGACAAAGAGGGAGCTGTGTCCCTCCAGAGGTGACAGTGCCACCAGTGCTCTGTCCAGAAGAGGTTCTGCCCGTACCCCTGGGGTGCACTGGATTGGGCTGAGCTCCCCTGAGCTGCTGCCAAAGTGTACAATGAACATCAAAACTTATTTTCTGCTCATTTTCCAGCACTCTTGACGTGAACTGGTCGCAGTTTTAAGTTAAAGCACATCAAGATTTATGTGGTGAAACAGGAAAGGTTGTGTCAAAGACAGTTAAAGCATCTCTCAGTTGAGTTTCTGGTCCAAACCCTCACCAGAGCCAGAGGTTTCATGAACAATTTCTGCATAAAAACACAGATTTAATACATGAAGTTTTCCATCCATGAACTCTCTCTGCTTTTACGTTTTCAAAAAAAAAGTCAATTAAGTACTCGAAAGCAGCTTGCAGGCAAAACATCATCCACTACCTAAAATTGGTGTAGACTTGATCCCTATTCAAAGACAGAGAAATGGGAATATACTGCTGGCCAAAAATATTTTTCATAATTGATCTAGATTGATATTTCTATATAGAAACTGTCTAGGGGAAAAATGGCATTTTTGGAATCACTGAAGAAAATGTCTGCTTCTCCTTTCAGTAGATATTAGGTTGTTTTTAAGTTTCTGTGTTTGGTTAAGCTTATCCAATTCCTTCTGTAAGTGTTTGATATTTACCCTTTTTGAAGGGAAAATGTTATCCAAACAAGTTATTTGGAGCATATTGATGATAAAATGATGCTTGTGTGTTGCTGTTAAGTAGCAAAGATCACTTCATTCTCTTCAAGAAATCCTGGCATTTATTTCGCATTTTTCCCCACGTTCACTCTGACCTATATATTTTCAGATTCTTTCTTCTTTTGCCTGCGTCACCACTTGCCATCTTTATATTTTTACCTGCCTTTCCTCACTCACACTGATGGCAGAAGAAGCTGTATGAAAAACATCAAAATGACCTTAAGCCTAACAGCTGATGTTGTTTTCCTGGGAACTCCAGTCCCCATTCAGCAGTACTGCTGAAATCAAATTCTGTGTCTGCAGAGGGTCATAAATTTGGTTGCTTTTATAGGCCTGATTTGAGCATGTTTGAGCTTCCCTGGGTTTTTATATTCCTCACAAAACTTCCCACACACTTCCTGGTTATTTTTATTTCACATATTCTCCAGCTCAGGTCTGTGGTTAACAGAATATGGATTTCAGTTCAGGTGTCCTAGACAAAAGTTCTCCAGATAAAAAAGAATTGCCTTGCATATTGTAGACCTGGGAACAAATAAAATGCTTTGGAGACTGAGGAATTCATAGAGAAAAGTATGAAGAATTTTGCTGCTGAAATGACAGAGGAAATCTGTGGCTCAGTACAGAATGGGAAGTGGTTATTTTTGCTGGAATATCTCATATGACGCAGGCGTTGAAACTTATTTTTGTATTATTTTGGAACAAATTTGCTTTCCTTTCCTAAGTTCATCTTCCCAACTCAAACTCTAATGAGATTTGTGTCCTTAGTCAGAACTAGCATGGTAGAACAGTGATCTTTATAGAAATCCACATGCATCTGTGAGGTTTGTAGTAATTACTGAAGAGGTGTTTGATGAGTATGCAAATACGTCCAGATTATCATTCTAAAACATTGTCTGTTGGGAGTTTTTTGATTGACATTTTGTTATACGAGCTTCCATAAGAATTTATTACCCAAATCTTGTCTGGTTTCAATCTAGTGTTTAATGCTCAGTGACAGAACATGATTCAGGTCTGAATGCTTTGGGGTGGGCAGGAAGAATTCCAGGGGAAACTCCAAAGATGAGATCAAGTCCATGGAACTCTGGAAATTCAGACTTACTGGAAAGCCTACCAAACCCACCTACATGAACAAAAAATACCAGCTGGGTTTTTAAAATAGCTTTTATGTTGCTTTTACTGTCAGCCCTAAGTGAAGAAAAAAGGCACTGACACATTGAAGAAGGAATTGTTTTGGCCATTGTGTTCTGAGGCAGGTCCTGGGTGACTCTGGGAGGTTTATCACTGCTGGGGCTGCTTTGACAGTTCCTCCTTCCTCTCTCTTTAAGGGTGAGATGGTTCCTCCAAATACTTTTCCAAATGTATTTTCCAAAGCAGAACGGGAGGATTGAGTAGGGAGGGGTTTAAAGGCAAAAGAGAGTTAATTACTCCTGCAAATCCCAGGTTCCTCATCAGCCACTGAAGATGTTCAGCACTTTTCACGGCACCTTTTAATTTTTATGTGGAAAATAGCAAAGAAATGGATTTTATAGATAAGAATGGCATCTTTGGGGAGCCCAGAAGTCATATAAAGTTAGCATGAAGGACAACTCACTCACCTTTAACTCAGCAACTCACTTAATACGAGTGCTGCATGCCAATTAAGAGCTGTTTGGATACAGATCAAAACATGGCACAGACTAAATGCAACATGTACATGTGTGGAGAATGCCACAGAAAAAGGTTGAACCCCTTGGCCAGAGGCAGATGTGTACTGCCAAAAACACAGCTGCATTTAGGGGAAACAGTGAAGGAGTCAGAGTGGCAGTGGGAAGAAAGGAAATGCTGTTCCTGTCTTTCATCTTCACCATCATTTCTGCAGATGGAAAGGAGATCTCCAAAATCTTCTGCCAGTGGCTGTATGGGAGAGTTAATCAAACAGCACAAAATCAAACTGCTTTGTAAAAGTCCCACAGTGATAGGTGTTAAGATTTTATGGCAGGCAAAAATTTGAGATTCTGCTGTGGCTTTTGTTCAAGCATTTAACATTCCTTAGCCCCTGACCTGCTGGCTCCTGAGCTGAGGAAGGTTTCTCAGCTGGTTTGGCCTCCTCCTCCAAAACATAACCTGATGCTGCAGGGCAGGGCACGTTCTCACCCCTCTTGCTTCCACTGGGTGTGTTCAGGCTAAAACAAACAGATTTGGCATCAGCAAGAATTTTTTCAGAGGACAGATTAGCAGCAACCTCTATTTCAGGTTTATACAAGTAAAAGGTTTCGGGGAAGCATCTGCCAGGATTTTTTGTTGCAGTGAGGATGCACTGGAGCTGCCTTTGGAGCTCTCAGGTTCTGGTGGAATTTTTACTCAGTGGTGGGCAGAACTGCTGCCCTGGCTCGTGGTTATGTGTTAGCTGGAGCTCTGCATTGAGGAGAGGCAGTGCTAGCTCCAGTTCTCATTGCCTGGAAGTTGAAATGTCAATAAACAACACACAGAATAAAAGGTGAGCAGTCAGGCTGGATATCAGGGGAAGGTTCTTCCCCCAGAGGCTCCCAGGGAATGGGCACAGCCCCAAATCCGAGAGGTCACATTTGGACCATACTCTCAGGCCAGAGGTTGAGTTAAGTAATCCTGCCAGGAGCAGAGTCACACTTGATGATCCTTGTTGGTCCCTTCCAAGCTGAAATATTGTAGGGTTCTGTGTATAAATAGATTGTCATTGGCTCCTTCTTGGTTTTACAGTGTTCCTGCTGCCAGAGAGAGCTCTGGGGCAAAAAAAAAAGAGAAAAAAAATCAATGCACAGGCTGTACAGCTTCTGCATCCCCATTTTTCACACCACTGTTAGTTCTAATGTTACTTCCCTGCAGACATGACCTGAAAGCTAAAAATTTACCTAGAAATCATTTACAGCATATCATTTTTACTAAGCTGGAGTCGGTTGCTCTATAAAATTGCACAAAGCACATTATTTGAATGTATTATTTTGGCCTGGTGGGCCTGGGTGAATAGATGGCTTGATCTTGAGAGCAATGTTGTCTTAAAGTGAGCAGCTCTATTTCCACAAGGTCACTGGGTTAAAATTCTTCCATGCATTTTCCTATTCCAGGCTTTTTGGAAGGAGTGCTTGAGGGGTTCAGTTTGTCTGATCAAAGTAGGGGGTTAAAGGTCTGCAGATTTTAATGAAGGTCCCCTTTTTTTTCCTTCTAAACTTTTTACTGTACATACCAACACAGTTTCTTACTCTGTGTTTTCTTAAAAATTAGTTACTACCCCATAGGAAATGCCTAAATGGATATTCTGCATGATGTTTTTCTTATATATGTAAAATCTTTTTATTTTGTCTGAATTATCATCCCAGTTTACTTTGTAATTCCTAAGGGTTATCAGATGATCATTAAATCTTGATTTTCTGTCAGGAAGAATTAATAATCTTGACTTCTGAATGAATTTAGAAGCAATAGGGGATTGGAGTCAAATATTTGAATACCATTTCAGTGTTAAATCAGTTATTCATATTTCAACTTAGGCTTACTGGTAGATAAAAAATAAATTCAATTCATAAATCCTCCTTTGCATTTTAATATTTTAATTTTTTACCCTCACAGCTGGGTGAAGATTGCTGCTTGAGTGTCCTGTGTTTAGGATGTGCTTTCATACACATTCCAGCATGGAATTTATGGAGCCATGTGCATGCATCATATATAATGCTACTTTAAATATAAAATGTAGAAGAAAATAAGAGTTGGTTTCTGGGTGAATTGGCCAACTTTAAGCCTAAGTTAAAGGCCAGACTTCCATGTTATGGCACTGCCTTGCTGGAAACTGCCCCTTGAGAGCCTGTGCTTCTGGTTATTCTCTGTTTTGTGTTTGCTGTAGATGGCTGTGGTTTCATTAATTACTCACTGCTCCACTCCTCAGTCACGAGGACCTCTGGGAGAAGCAGAGCCAGTGAAGCTGCAAACGTCTCAGAGGGGTCTGTGGGGTGCTCCTTGGGCTGAGTGTGGCTGGGTCACCAGTGCCTGCAGGGCCACGTTGTCCCACACCTTTAATTCTGGGGCAGAAGTGGCTGCTCTGCTGGACACAGAATATTCCCCCACCTGGCTCTGCATTTACCAGGTGTAGGAGCTCGTTTCATTCCCTGCCTCCTCGGTTCTGGTTTTGTATTTAACTGACACGTGCTGCTGCACAGCATTTAATGTCTTCCCCGATGCTCTGTGGAAATGCTTTTCTCAGCTCGCTTATTTCCAATTAATTAATTTCTCTGCCTCGTTTTTCCTGCTGTGACAGATTTCTGATCAGCTCTCGTAAATGCCATGTATTTCTCCCATGTATATTTGTGTACATCCATGCACACAGGGCACACAGCAGCAGTGTACATGGTATGTATATTCCACATATTATGGACGTGTTTATAGCTTTAGGCTTGGAGTCCTTACAGTATTTTGAACCCATATGTCATCCCGTCTGTCCTCTGAAAAGAAATCCAATTTCTTGCCTGTATTTTGTTGTTCCTTCTGTGTTTAGCCCGAGCTTGAGGACACAACTTTCAGCTCTGGGTGATTTTCTGAATCTAAATAATATTTTAGTTTCTGTAGTCCAGAACTACCAAGCCATGAACTAAAAGCAAAGATGTGTTGCGAATGCAATCTGAATAAGTATTTTAAATTCTAGATCTAATTATGTTAATTAATTAATTGATTAGGTGGCAATGAATCTTTTTGTGGATAACAAGCAGGTTTACTGGAAGCTACAGGAAATTATTTATTCAGAAGAACAAAATAAGTCAGGCTTGCTATCATGAAAGTCAGTTCCCCTTGTTCTGCTTTCCTGTTGATTATACATAGCCTTGCTATAAAAATTAATGTTTATACTTTCTAGAATAAGAGCTGGTTTTAATAATGCTTTGCTGATTTATAGGCTTTTTCCCCATTTTATTTCTAAGAAAAGACTCCACCCTGAACAAGGGCTTCCTTGGCAGATGCACTTTTTAGTGGTGGCCGAAAGTTACTCCGTAACTCGAGCAAAAAGATGATTGGGACAATTTATACCAACTAGTTTATTCTTCCCTTGAAGTTGCCCTGTAATTCCTTTTGTTTTCAATTTTAGCAGATGTCATAACAAGCAAAGCTAAAGTTGCTTGTTCTTCATGTTTTCAGACCATGCACACTTGAGAGACATCTGTCAATCTCTCCAGTCCTTGCAGAGCCCATCTTTGCTATAATAAGGCCACAAAAAGTAACAAAACAACACCAAAAAAGCCACCATATCACGAAGCAGCCTGATGGGCTTTTTTCCCCCTTTGGTGTCTTTTAACTTCTGAGTTTCCTTCTGCTTTCCATGCTGACTTTGCTCAGTTCCATGTCGGATTCCTCTGGCACACACGTTCACAAATCAGTGACTTCTCAGGGATTTGTCAAAACTTGCTGCTTTTCTTGGAGTGTCCTCACTTGCTGTTGCAGAGCAGATCCTGGCAGCCTCGTGTTTCTTTGCTGAAGTCCAGCAGCAATCTAATTAATCAAATTAAGCAAAGATAACTTAAGTTTTTTCAGTCTTCCACTTTCCTTCCCCCTCCTTCGCTGCCCTTGCCCAGCTTCCTCTCTGGGTGTTCTGCTGAAGATGACAGATCTTGAGAGCTGATTTAAGGGTTCTATAAACCTGGTTATGCCTGCTGTAGTTGTGGATATAGTAGGAATATTATATCTATTAAATTCTGGACCATTACTGGTAGTAGACCATTACTTCTGTCATATCTTCTGAGTCCTCAGAAAGGGGTGAAGATCCCCTCTCTGGGTTTTTGGTTAATTTTTTCAATGTATGCTGTAGCCCGTGGGCATATGTTAACTATTTTCAGAATGAAGCTAAATAATAGATGTTAATTTATTTTAATTTTGTACAGTTATTTATGAGGAAGTCTCACTGAAGAGTTCTGGCTTAAGCTTTGAACAGATTAGAAATGATAAATTGGCAAAAAAAAAAGCCCTTTCCTTTTTGAAAAATACCACTGAAACCGGAGCCTTGGCATTTAGAACTGCAGAGAGCGTGGATGTAAATACTAATGACAAGCCCAAAATAACTAACGTTAATACTGATTATTTCTGCATCCCTGACGTGTGCTTGCCAAGAATCGGTGAGCTGATAGGGTGTGAGAGAGAAGTGTCTGATGAAAGGGCTTTTGGAATTCATCTCGTGCAGCCTCCTGCTCGAAGCAGGGTCAGCAGCACCCTGATGGAGTCAGGGGGACTTGGCAGAGCAGCTCCTGCAGCTCTGGGTGCCCCAGCCCAGCTCTGCCCTGCATTCCTTGGCTAGGACACCTTTCCTCCTAAACTGAAGCTGCAGGTTTGGGCTGCTGGCTCTTGTTTTACCCCCTGGCTGTGACCAAGAACTTTAGACTCAAGTTTTGTGACTTCAGGCAACTGAAGGTTTTTAGATCCCTTCTCTGCCCTTCTCTTCACAAGACCCAAAAAGACCAAGTCCTTCAACATCTTTGTAGTCCACAAACAGTCATCTCTCAGGTCACCTGAAAGAAAAAGCAGGACAAAACATCTTAACAGACTGAATTTTCTTCCTTTCTTACAGCCAGAGCCTGTATGACATGAATTCACATGGGGGTTTTGTATGAAAAGTGGATTTCACCAAGGCAGGGGATTGGAGACGTAAGAATCAATGATTTTAGTGAATTATCTGCATATGGGCAATATTAGTATTATAGATTAAATACAAAGTCTGTGGGATAAGAATTAATGTCTGGTTACATCAGTTGTCAATCACAGGCAGGGAGCTTTTTAATTGTACAAAGCTAGACTGGATGATGGAGGCATTTTCAGAGAGAAAGAAGGAAAGACAGCTTAACTTGTGGCTGAACTCCTAGGATTAGACCCGGCATATCCAGGGCTAAGTGGTTTGCTTAAATGCTGACTCTGTATTTGACCTTGGATTTTTTAAAGATACTTTGTGAGATTTTCAGCACCCCTGAGACATAGAGGAAATAATTCTGCCAGACATCTCTTGCTGGGAGGGAGGGGGCTGGAAAACCTTGGTGCTCTTATCCACTCTAAGATGCTACAGTGGAAATAGGAGTGGAAATAACACTGCTACCTAATGTCAGGGGTTGGCTTTGGGAATTTTTGGGTGTTGGAGTCAATGAAAGGATCATGCTGCTTTGCTGGATTAGTTTAGACAAGATCTGAGCTTTTGGGAGGATTCCTGCTTGTTCAGAACTGCCCCACTCCCAGTGCTGGTGCCTCCCTTCCATCCAGCACATCACTCACTTCGCTTCTCCCATTTGTTCTTCACCTTCCTTTCCTGCAGTGTTTCAAACAGCCTGGGGAAAATCAGATTGTACACATGGATTTACTGCTCTGTGAGTTACCTGCTAAGTTAGCTGATGTTTTATTTACAGAAATAAGAGTGCCATACATTTCTTACAGGCTTCCAAACATATTAGTGGGACTTGGTGGGGTGTAAATTATTTTTTCTCAGTGCCAAATTAGTGTGAAGATCCTCCCTTTCCTGTTTTTTTTTTTAAAGAAATCTGAGGGGTTGTTGGTGACACAATTTAATATGCAAAACAGTCTTCTCTCTGTCACGAATCTCACCAGATAGCTCTTGGCAAACTGCAGTCAGGATAAACCTGTTAAATATCCTCATTCTCACACAAAATCATGAACCTCTCATGGGTACTGTTGCTTTGCTTTCTTTTTTGCAAGGATTCTGAAACTTTTTCTCACATTTCCTTATTACTCCCTAAAGAGGTGGACACTTAGCAGCAGATTGAACCTTCTGTACTTCATCTTGTGAAGCAGAAATAAATCACCAGAAGTAAAATTATTTGAAAAAATAATTCGATTACAAGCAAACAACAGAAGAAACTGAGAAAAACTCAAACTCAGAAGTGTTCAAAGTCAAAATAACCTGTAAATGTACATAGATATTTCATAATAAAATATTGCAGTGTGCTGTTAGTGCCTCTAAAAGTTGAGAGATCTAGTGGAGGCAAATGAGAATGAAATGAATGTTGTCAGCAGCACATCCCGTGATGTCCCCTGCCTCATCTACAGGGGATGGCCCTGCACAAGGAGCACCCAAGAAAAAACAAAAATCATGTCAGTGCTTAAATCTTCCTGAGGAGGAAGAATTAATATCTTCTGTTATAATGTATTTTCAGAAAATTTCGAATTTACTGGAGCCATATTGCTCTGTGTAATTGCCCAAAACCTCTCTGCTTGAGAAACGCTTTGGGAAAAGTGTTGAAAATGGTTCAGTATTACATTTCACTGCTTTTTAAGGGAAAAAGTTTTGCTTCTCCATTTAGTTAGTTTATCAGGGCTTCAATTAATATTAATTTGATTGGGTTTTGAGAACTTTTCAGACCTTTGTCTTTCTACTGCGATTTCAGATGGCAAAGATTTTTGAAATGCTCTGAGAGTGAGTTTAAAATGCTAAAATTTATTAGATTTAGTAACATCTTAAGTGATGTCTTTAACATGCAAAACCATAATGGTTTTCTGCTGCTAATCAATGTCCAAAAACCCACATGTGACAGAGAGAGTGATAACCATTGCAAAGCTCATGAATTTCCAGACATCATATTCCAGTCATTCCCTATGCCAAAGAAAAATGAGAAATCAGCTGTTTCTCATTTTCTCAGTGAAAATTTGCCTGGTAAAAGGCATTACTTGGTATTCCTCTAAAATACACATTTATGTGTATAAACTGATTTTTAAATATACAGGGCATTTTTAATTCACTTTTGGGAGGTCCCTTGTGTGACCAGCTTTGTTCACGTGGGTAAGAATGCAGAGGAAAAGGGATGATCTTTTTGAAGAGGGGAGGTTTACAGCCCTCCCTGCCTGATGCAGATTTTTGAAAGGCACCCTGCTGGACTTTTCCTGTTCCAACTCTTGAATCATCACCTATTTTAAGGATCTGCTGTGCCCTGAAGGTGTTGTGACATTTACTAATCCTTCCCCCTGGACTTTGCAGATATTGAGGCTGGCTCATGCTATGCTGGACTTGAAGTGGAAATGGGTTTGAATTATAACTCAAAACAAACGAAATAAATCAAATTGCAGCTAGCACTCTGACTCTTTCTTACTGGCATTCCAGGAGTATTTAACTGTATTCTTGTAAAAAAAATAATTAAAAGTCATCTGAAAGTACTTTGCATACTTAAGAGCATTTATCTTCCTTGGATTTTTCCCCTTCTGGACTGAGATATCATTTTCAGCCCTCTGCCAGCATGCTGTTTTATGAAATAGTTATTTGCCTTAAACTGAGTCAGTAGAACTCTTGGAATATAAGTAGCCAGATTTGCATCGTTTATGGAAAAAAAAATAAATTTTCCGTAACAAACTTTGTAGTAAGCCTTTTGAAAATATTTCATCTACAGTTCACTTTGCTGCTGCTGCTGCTGCTGCTGAGTAGGAAATTCCAAAATCACAGATGTGAATTTCACAGAATTGAGACAACCCCATATTTTAAAAAGTCCCCATCCTTACAAAAAAAGTCTCTAGAGATGGCTTTCTGTATCCAAAGGGCAGAAAACTTGCAAGTCAAGTTGTTAAGCTGAAATACAAGCTTTTTTATTTACTATTGCAGCTTTTTGCTACTTTCTATTGAAATGCTGGGCTGGAAAAGTGGAGGAGTTTGATCTCTTCTGGTTGTTTTTTTTACATTCATGATAAACAGCTGATGAAGCACTTTAAGAGCATCAAAATTTTTTTTTCTGTAAGTTTATATAATTGTTTCCAGTGCAAAAGACTCAGACAGCAGCAGGAATTATCATCACAGTGCAGCAAAGATCAGCCCTGTTTAAAGAAAATTCTTCCTGAACATCTGTTTAAAGAGGATACAAACAAAAAAGGTGAAAAGCCCTTTGATCAAACATTGAATTCAACCAAATGGGCTTTTCTTGGGGAGCTCTGCACCGAGTCACCCAGCTCTGGTGCACAATGGACAGGCTGCTCATGGTTTCACTGGTTTGGCTTGGAAAGCCAACAGAATCCCTGGGTTTTGGGAGAGCACACAGGGAAGGGGTGAGTGTTGCTTGAAAGGCCATGGAGCCCAGTGAATCACAAATAGGTGTAAAGTGTTCACACACTGGCTTTGTTATTTCTGGAGATGAAACTAGATCAAGCGTGACAAAACATTCCCTCTGATGGAATAGCAGGAGCTTGTAGTTAAAAGTGTTTATATACAGCAAAACATAATTCTAAAGGACATTGCCAGCTTAAGGCAGAAAACAGCTGATGGATTAATGTGATTTTAGTGGCACTAAGGATGTATTTTCCTAATCATTTTATCCAGGAGCAAAATTCGTGTAAGTTCCTACTCTCTCCCACCCCAGGGAGAAACTCCTGACTCTTTTCTTTCACCCAAATTCATCATTTCCTCATCTGTGTGGTAAAACCAGTTTTGGAGTGGTGCTGTGAACTCGACCTCTAAATGGGAAACAAATTGGAAAGAAAAATAATGTTTCTTTTGTGGCACAAAACATTCTTTTCAAGTCTAAAGGTGTGTAAGAGGCGATGGGGGACTCTGAAGTCTCTCCCATGTGCCAGTGGAACAGATCCCCAGCAAGCCTCGTCCTGACGAGCCGGTCGTGCCCTCTGTGTTGAGGAGATGCTGAAGGCCAGGATTTGTCCCCACATGACTTGTTCATCCTGCTGCCCTCTCAGCAGTGCCCTGTTCTGAGCCTGCCCTGCTCCCCCAGACACAGCCAGGCTCCCCTTGCCTTATCCATCAGTCTCACTCAGCCTGCAGAAGGGTGAAGAGCACAATTTCAGTTACAAACTCCTCCTGAGCATCTTTGTGTGAGGTGGTGTTGCTGCTTCCCCTGCAGCTCAGGTGAAAGTGAAGGTATTTCTTCAATCTCAGTGATCACAGGTGTTGTGAGAGCTGAAGGAGTGGCCTGGTTGAGTCCCGCTTGTTACCAAAAATCGAGGAGAAAATACAACC
>VZRX01004699.1:0-22829 GCA_013398075.1 Notiomystis cincta
CATATACAGAACTAGGTCTTTTTAAACATGTCTGTGGTAAAACTCTTTTTCCAGGCAGAAATTTGGACAATCAATGCCCAGGAGAGAAGAATTCTATAGTATTAAATTACCTTATGCCACAGAGGCAGCTGAGCCCTGATGATGGGTAGTTCAAATTTTTGGTCTAAAATACAAAAAAATGGGACAATAACTGCATCTTCTTCCATAGCAGTGAAAAGTTATTGCCATTAATTCAAGGATGTCCTGAGAGTGTAGTCCTAAGCACTGAGGGTGTGCTCTGGAAGAAGAGAGTTGTGATATTGCAGTTTATAGAGAAAGGAGATTAACTATTTTTGGAATACATAGTAGATGTCTCTCTCCTCAAAATCACATGCCAAATAACCTACAGTATTCTTTATTATTTGCAGTTACTGGGAGTATCCAGAGTGATCTACCCCAGCACCAAGCCCTGTACAGCCACAAAGAGAACTGTAGTCAGTGCCCCACGACAACATATCCCAGAGAGAGAAAACAGGAGCAACATGAGCAGAGGGCAGAGAAAGATGGACAGACAGACAGACAGACAGACAGAGTAATGCTGAGGCTAAATCAGCAATGAGGGTCTGTCACCCAGGCAGATCTCTCACATCTCAGACCAGCACCTCAAACCAAAGGCTTGGTTTCTTTCCTTGCCCCTCTTGGACCTGCTCATGCTTTGCAGATGCCTGCAGGCTGGTTCAGTGACTGCTGCACTGATGCACCTTGAAAGCACTCGATGTACCAGAGCAGAGCTTCACTAGCTACACAGGGAAATGGGGGAGTCAATGTTCTCCTGTCCATCTCTTTCCCAGGAAAAAAAATCTCTCAGACAAACAGAAGAAAACATCAGCACAATGTGAAAGGCTGAAATAATGGCAACAGTGGCACAATACTGGCCTTTGGTGTGTTTTCAGGATATCTGCTTCATATCAAGCTGAAATGCAGCCTGTGGTGCATCAAAAAGGTGATCTTTCCAGCAGGACCACTGCTCTTTTCTAAAGCAGGACACTGGGCTGCTCCTTCCTGGCACCAGGAGGAGAAAGGTTCATGTTACCTTAGGGAGAGCCCACCTGGCCAAAGGAAATTCCTTAAAATTGTGTCTTAAAAGGGGCTGTATCCTGCACTGTGGATTAGGGCTCGAGGCAAGTTCAGCAATCTGGCCAGGACCCAGCTCCTCAGAAACAAACACAGACACCACCTACACCCGTGGAGGAATAAGTTAGGAAGCTTCTCCTCAAACAAGATAACAAAAACTCAGCAGGTTAGTCTCACATCTCCCATAGGAGATAAGAATTGTTTAAGGAGATACTTCACAGCTCTTGGATTTATCAAAGCTAGATACAGAAATGGCCTTTCACATAATATTTTACCTGGAATCAAAAATTACAAGAACTTTATGGATGCCAGACATTCAGGTAGGTATTTTTTTTGGAACTTTGCAGATGTTGGCTTCAGGCACTGGTAGCCTTTCAAGCTAGTTAGACATTCCAGGGTATTTACTGGTCTCTATTGATAATCCTAAATCAGTGGTTCATATTTTATTCTGGTATAAAGGCCTTTTCTCCTCAATAGCTTCTGATCTGATTTCTTCCTGCAACATCATGAGAATCACTTTGGTTTATGTATTATTTCAGTTAATTATCATGTTAGTAATGCTAACTGTTCCATAAGTCCCAGGATAGTCTGAGTGGCTAAGGTATTTATAGTGCAGGCTCTCTAGTACAGTATTTAACGCTAAATTAGAAATTTTTGTAAGCAGCTTTCCCCTCAGCTCTCACCCACTTTAAGGAGTGTTAGATGAATACCATTCAGTTCTGCTTTCAGACAATAAAGCCTGGTCTTACAGGCTCTGCCTTCACTACAATTTTAGCTGTGTCAGTCAGAAGCAAATAGTGGGGAAAGATGGAGAGGGAAAATATTAGCCAGGACCGATCCCATTAACTGCAATATTTCTTGCCTGTTGTAAGCTGAGCTGTAAACTAACTATAGCCTCTAAATAAGATATAAGTGAATCTCATCCTTGCCTGTTTATAAAATGTTGATTTTTTTTTAACTCAGTTTATCCATATATTCACTAACCAGGAACTGTAGTTTTCCAGAGAAAACTGTTTCCTTGGTTAGCCCTCTAAAGCAGACAGTGGTGGATGCATTTTTTTGCTCTATGTTGGACAGACAGACCCATTTTAAACTCATGAAACAGTCTCAAGTTCCTTCCTCAATCATGCACCCCTCTAGCAATCCAAAGGACAGCATTTCAAGGGTTTCACTTGCCTCTCCCCTCAGCCTCAGCAGAAGTTTGCAAAATCATTTTGAAAGCATTTGTCTTTACAACAGATCTAAAGATGCCCAATACTTCAGTAATCTGGTAAATAGCAAATAAAACTCTCGGGCATACTCCCTTGATACTTCCACTACTTTGAAAGACAAAGGCAAATTGACTGCCAGATGAGAGTTCTCCAGTACATAAATCCTCGTCTGCAAAGCCACAGAAACTTTGCACAATGCCTTTATCTTTCCTCTCTTTGACTGTGGTGATATAATGGGGACACTGTGTTCAAACAGCTATTTGCTGGAAAAACTGCAAACACTCCAAAAATTAAACCTAGCACAATTGCATTCAGGCTAATGAAAGCTGGGAATGTTACAGAGGTGACGCTCTCCATCTTCGCGATGAGGGTGCATTATGGGACCTGTCATTCCCCGGCACTCCTGGCTGCCAATCTCCTGTAGGGAGCAGCGCTAACAATGCCCAGCGCCTTCCCGACCGCGGGGTTGGTGTCACCAAAGGGCAGCGGGCTGACGAGCGGGGAGGGCCGGCCGGCGAGAGCCAGCGGCAGCACACGATGCCCCTCGAGCGAGCGGGGCTGGCGGCGGAGCCTCTCCCTCCCGGGGCATTGATAACCACCTTAAGGCACCCCTCGGGCAGGACGGTCGACATCCAGGGAGGTCCTGCTAAAAAGGTCCTGCTAAAAAGGTCCTGCTTCTGTCTGTATTCTTCACTGAAGCCGCCACAAGATGTTATACAAATCCCTAAATTACCTGCCTCTCCCACCTCTAAGAGAGATGGGCCAGAGGCACCGGCTGGCAGAGTTCAAAACACTTTTTCTATGTATAACCATAAAAACGCCCTTTTCTCCAGCATTTTTGTGAATACCAGTAAGAGCAAAGCTACCTGTGACAAATACATCAAAGAAGTGCTATTAGAAGATACTTTAAGGGAAGCCACGATCTAGCTGGAGCTTGCTTCCTCGCTGAGCCCTTGACTCTCGCTGGAGGTGTCCAGTGTCAGGTGTCAGAGTTCAAGAGGGTATCAACTACAAGGCATTGTTCAGCACATCATTAATCTCCCGAGGAGCTCCTCCTGTGGCACACAGCCCCGCGCACTGGCTGCGAACAATGGCGCAGAGGAGCTGATGGTCAGCGCTCCCACAGGAGACAACTGCAAGCCTGGAACAAACAAAATTAAGCAGTGCCTGGACAAGGCTGGGCTGAAACAGGATTCAGCTCGAGGCTAGGTCATGTGGCACAAGCTAATTAGAGCCAGCTTTGGGAGTAGGAGGCAAGACTTCTGAACCAGGGGAGGGACTACTCCTGTCTCAGCTGACAGTGGTGGTGGGAAGACTTGCTGATCTTTGAATTTGGCCCTGCATGAGTTATCCAGTTTTACATTTTCAAAGCCCCTCAAAACTGTTTTTGGAAATGATGCAGATACTTAGCAACTGAAGTCATGCAGGAAGTCAGCGTGAGACCCAGGGAATGACCTCAGAGAATGGGAGTTATCAACCACCGTGACAGACCTGGTATCTTGGAGGGCTCAAGGCTGAGGCAGTGCATGTTTTCAGTGTGGTATGTTAATAACAACCAGCACTGGAGCTCCTCTGTTTTCGATACACTCACCCAAACAAGCTTCCTCCTCCTGCTTTACAAAAAGCCAGGGTCATATGGGGGTGATGCATCTGCCTGACAGCTCAAGCATATGGATTTAAAAACGTGTGCTAGAGACTCCTGGGACGAGCAGCCCAGAGAGGAGAGATGTGCATGGCTGCCAGCTTGCATCAGATGGCCTTTGTGGGTGCATACACAAGGTTGCCTTGCCACAGGTACAGCATGGTCATACCAGTCACCCAGAGTCAGAAGATTAGGAACTAACACACTCCTTCAGCCCGCAAACTTGCTGACTCCCCACAAAGTTTGTTGCTGTTTCTCTGCGATTCTGGGTAACACTCTCAAGACAGGCAGCCTTTTCTGATAAACCTTGTAGTGGAGTGTTTAGCATAGTGCCCGGGCCTCTTACATCATCCTAATTCAAAAGCTAAAGAATAGTGAGACCTCTGCCAAGCAGGCAAAATAAAAACAGCAGCAGCAACTCCAGTTACCATTCATTCCCATACATACCACAGCGATGTGCCGAGCGTCCCGCGGCTGCTGCTGCCCGCGGCGCCAGGGCCCTGCACAGGCAGCTGTCAGGTAGTGGCAGGGTGGACCCTCTGGTGGACCCTCTGGTGGACCCTCTGGTGGACCCTTTGGTGGACCTCCATTCAGTCTGATGCTGAAGGCAGGACAATGCACCACTGTGCTCCCTGGGTTTGCGAGGTCAGATGAACATAAAATCCGGTGGTAGACAGTCCTCTACATTCCAGCATCGCAACAAGATCCTAATTAAGTCTGTACCAGTTATTGATTTTTTGATTCCCAGATCCCCACTAATTCATCCGTCATAGAGTCCTCCTTACTCACACACTTGATGACTGCTTAAATGTTTTTCCAGCTGAGTAACTGTGGTGGGAGTTGAGAGACCACACCAGAGAGCCTCCTAACTCAAATGAAGACCACCAAGGTCCACATCTTGCCCCAGTTGTCATATATTTATTTAAATTATTTTGAAGAAGGAATCCATGGGAGAGAGTAAGAAAGCTACTCTGTATTTCATAAATTGAAGTACCTAGGTATCTTTGTTGAAAGTTTTCACAAATCTTTAAGCAGGAAACAAAATTGTATTTTTTAGGTGCTCTAGATCCTGAGAGAGTTAAAAATTATCAGCTACAGACTAAAGCCACCAAGGGTCATCTGGTTTGCAGTTCCTATCTTTCTTGCAAAGAAAATGAGAAAAACATCTCCCACTCTTCTCAAATATTTCTTTAACAGAGTTTTTTTTTGGTTACTTTTCTTGTAATAAAATATTGTAACATGTTTTGGAAAAGTTATGTATCCCTGTGTTACCTCCCACATTTACATTAAGAATGAGGAAATGTATTTGGCTTACTGTTTTCTCTAATAAGAAAATGCTTAGCTTGTTGACAATTTTTCAAAGAGCAAAATCTGATGGAACAAAATTTAATGGAAATGAAGTCTTCCATTAGCGCTTCCAGAAAGGAAAGAATGGGCCTTTCCGTAATCTATACTACAAGTACATAGAAATACCATAATTTAGTATAATCCATCATTGATTGCACTGGCAAATACATTTATTTGTAAGTTTGTAGCACAAAAGTTGCTCAATACTGATGAAGGGTATCTGAATTTACCACAATAGAAGTGTTTGAGAGTAGCTATTATGATGATAGCCTTATGCACAAAGGAAGGAACAGAAGAAGGTTACTAATCATAACAAAGCAGACAGCAAGAGACTTAAGGATATTCTGTATCCTTCTTCCTTCCTTACTGGAAAAAGATGAGCTTAACAGTGAGGATTTATTTTGCTCCAGCATCTTGTTAGCTTTCTAGTAATATTAACAGGAGGGACTATATCTGTGTGTGAGATTAGACTTAGTTTCAAGTATTCTAATAGTGGGCTAACTAACTTCATCCTAAATCATGTGTGGTGGACTGCTCCACCTCCTAAATTGCAGAAGAAAGAAAAAAGCCTGTGTAGAAGCACCAGCATATTACAAAGCCACAAGTTCTAAGGTTCCTCAAACTGTTAATCCAGAAGTGCCCTGACCATTTTGAAGAGGTGAATACTCTAAGTCTCTCTCTGTTCTCAGATATTCAGCCTACAGAGTTTTGCAGTCCCTCAGCACCCAGTGAACTTGGGGAACAGCAGATCTTTAAGAGGAAAAGGATATTGTCCAAGAACTGGACAGTATTACATCCAGTAACCAACACATGGCAACATCAATCACCTCCTCTTGTGGATTTGGGCAAGCTGTGAACCACAACTGCAGGGAAAAAAAAAAAGAAAGAAAGAAAAGAGAAGGAAAACATCATATTTGGCAGGCAACCTTTACTGAGGATGGAAACAGTTGAATACCAGATTCTCAAAGAAAGCAAGTCAGCAAAGTTGTGTTGAGGTGTATAAACCCATGTAAGCTCAGTAAGACATCTCCTCGCTGGGTGTAACTTCTTATAAAAATGGCTCAACAAGAGTGTGTTGCTTTTCTGAAGTTCTCTATCTTACCATGACTTTTTCTTTTTTTACATAATCCCTACAGACATTCCAGGTCCTATTTTTGCCTCCCTTGTAATGTTTTTGAAGGAAAGGGAGAAAATACACTGATTATCTACGCAGCTATCAAGACAGTCTGCCAGGCAATTATCTGCTGGAACCAGTCAGTCTCATTACGAATGTGCAAACTTCTACAATAGTTGATACATTCTCCAAAAGAAACACTCATTGTCAGATCACCTTCTAGGTCATCGTTGCTGGGCACACGGATGGCACCATGTACCCAGCAACAAAAGCCAGTCAACACTTTGGCCAAATGTGCAGCCAGCACTTTTGTCTGACTGAGTCTTTCCAGTTCCTTCCTGCAGCCCTGGGGAAAAAAAGCAGGCATTGTGCAGGCAGGGAGAAAAATCTCTAGTGCCCAGCACCTGTGCAAGAGCTCAGAGTGCATTATACTTATCCAAGTTTGCAAATAAGGGCCGCTACTGTGATTCCTGAACAAAAGGAGCTATTAAGATAAGTGAAACTCTTGCTCCTTTTTCTGCCAGCTGAGTAGCATCCTGATCCCCTGGGTACTCGGGACCCTCCCTGCTCCCAGCTGGCTCTGCCCACCACAGAGGCAGGGGCAAGCTGCTTGGCAGCCCGGGGTTGGAGTTCAACATTTCCTCCCTTCCTGATCTCATTAGCATGAGATTCAGACAGAGCTGCTCCATTCAGAGCCCTGGCCTCCGCTTGGTTTGGGGGTCTCTAATTCCTGTTTCTGGCCACTGTGCAACCAAAGAGAAAGCAGGGGGTGAAATTATCTGACACTGCTCCTTTCTGAGGGGAACAATGACTGCTGGTAATCAAGCAAAATGCCATCAGCTAACGAAGCTCTTATGAAAAGTATACATTGATATTTCGGTAAAGCTACATCCTGAGAAGGTAGTATTTCTCCTTCCAGAACAACTTATGGGGCACAGTGGGTAAATTGCAGCCATCCCAGAGTTTCTGTTTCTTCCTAACAAGTTGCAAATAGGTAGAAATGGAGAGAAGGTTCACATGGAGATTTCAATCCTTTAAAATACAGTCCCTTTTAAGACATTACTGCCTTTTCCACACAGGAATGAAAAATCACATGAGGTATCATATATATTTTTAAAAATACAGTATATAGTATACATATATTTTTAAAGGGGTTTAAAAATCATCCAGTAACCTCTCCTGAAGATTAGTAAGTGATAGCTTTTCCCTTTAGAGAAAGAAATGAGGAAATAGAAACGTTTATGAAGGTGTGACTCCCCTTGCTCCCTAGCTGTAAATGAAGTCAGCATCTGGCTTGGATAATCCTACATTCTTGTTCTATTTCCAAGATAAGAAAATAGGTGATAAAACAGTTATGTGACTGATATGCAGATCTCCTACCCAGCAGTGTCTAGCTCTTGGGAGGTAACTGAGCTAAATGCTGGAAAGCTCAGCTTCTGCACCCAGCAAGTCAAGGTGTTTTGCCTGAGTTTGTCTCTCTTGCCTATTTGGACTGCAGATCTGCTGGGAAGGGGCTAAGTACATGCACACTGCCTGGCATAAGGGGTGTAAGGAGTCCATGCACCATCACTCTCCAGTGCACTGCACTATATGCTGCTAAAGCACAATGTCAATCCACCCTGTGCACTCTGTGTACTCTGCTAAAAGACTGATGCACTGTACTGTGCTATACAAAACCTAATTTCTGGTTTTACTTAGATAAATGTCACTTAATAAGATCAATGTCTTGACTCGCTCACCAGGACAGATCTCAGCATGACAAGTGATTAACATTGCCCAACCATTTTGACCTTTTTCTTCCTAGAACCATCAGAGATTGATTTATTTGCTTTGTTGCCCAAACTTTGTTCCTTAAATCAAATATGATCACCTTTCTTTACCTACATAGGCACATCAGTCTTTGCACCTTCTGTAGGTTCCCCTCACTTCTTCAGTCATGGTCATCTTTGGAATGCTTTGGGATTGGCTTTGAAAAAAGTTGGCAGATTCAAATAGAAGCAAATCACTGGCCAGCTGACCTTGTCCCCTAGATGGAGCTTCCAAAAACAAAATGCTTTTGTTCCTTAAAATCACGCTATTTTTGTTGATCAGTTAGGGCTCTTGACTGCCCTTCTTTGTAGGACAGCTGCTAAAAGGCTCCTTGAGATCACAAAATAGTTGAAAGAAAGTTGCCACACTTTAAAACGTTTGTCTCTATTGGTATAAAGCCCACCCCTTCACAGAGGACATGAACCACTCCATTAATATCATCTGCAGGTGTGAGTGACCATAGCCCTGCCACAGCCCCTCTTTCCACCCTACTGCTCCTTCTCACAGTAAGGTGCAGATTTTTCCTATTTTAATGTGCTCCACGAGGAACAAGGTAGCTTTAAAGTTTTAAGCAGAAAAGCAATCTTCAAAGCAGCCCAGAACCTGCTTCAGGTAGGAATGTGAAGAGATGGAAAGAGTGTGGGAGGCATGGTATTATTTTGGAAACAGGGAAATCCCAATTTTATTAACATCTCTGAAGAATCCAAATCTTTCTGCACCTGGGATTTTCCCAGGTGGGATGGGGAAGTGCATTTTTCCCATTTGATAAAAACCTGGGTATAGAGCCAAACTGAAAAATTCAGGCAAACCAGAATATTTCCAGTCCAAAAATTAACTGCTTATGAAATAGCTGTGCTTCCTTTTGGAATTGGTTGCCCTTCATTTGGGAATTGGTTGCCCTTCATCACTGCACAGTTTCAGCTTTGCTTTGTCTGTCCTGCAAAAGCATCACGCACTTTGCTGTTACATGGCCTGCTAACAAAAAAATATTGCAAGAATAGTTTATTACTTGATATTGACTTACACAAAACCCCTCAAGTCTGGTGCCTGATGAGGGCTAAAGTGATACCTAAGAGCCTCCCACAGTCATGGTGGAGAGCTCTGAGTCTGACTTAGAAATTTCTGTCCCTTGTTGCTGCCCTGGCACCGTTATATGTGGCAGATGCACCCACACCACCTGGCACGGGAACTTGCACACAGCCTGAGGTGTGGCCCCTGGGAACAGTGGTTCTCTGCTCTGCTGCTGCTCCCCAGCATGCAAAGAGAGCCCAGGCAGAAGGGATTGTCTGCATGTTCACAATATCTAGAAGGGTAGCTCCCTAAAGCCCATCTTTCCCCCCAGGAAAGGGAATGTCGGCCGAATTGCCTGGCTTGCCTCACAGCCTGGGGAAGCCCCACTTGGTCCTTTGTGTAGGAGTAAATGAAATTAAATATTGGAGGGCATAGAGTAGGGACTTCCAGGAGCAAAGCTCTTTAGTTGCAGGAGACACATGATCTGTTACCCTTGTACTTATACCCCATGCCTATGGGACAGACACCATGCACTCACGTGGCTGGGCAAAAGAAATAAAGCAATGAAAACAAATACATGTATTTCAGTTACTAAAATGTTCCTGTACACCAGGCCACAAGCTTAAAAACTCCATCTGTTTATTTAATTGCAGTTTACCAGGATCATGGTAATTAGAGATAAAATAGATCTGTTAGATTATCCAGTTTATTTTACTGCAAGAGTGGTAACTTAATAAGACATATTAACATATTAAATTCATCCTGCCCTAGATCTCAGCCAAAATGCTCAAGAGATAAGAGATGTTAATGCAGTTTGCCTTCATAATAAAATGGTTGATATCTGCTTTATTTTGGCTGGCAGTGCTACTGTGAGTCATGTTAAGAAAAGGCTTTTTTTGTCCTTGTTTTACCTGTAATCTGAACCTCGCTGCATTGTTCGGAGCACCTCCTGACCATATTGCTCTGGTTGTAATTAACCACAGCACAGAGCTTTGGATTCCTGATGCAAATAATATCCCAGAAAGTTACTCTGGATCGAAGTGATGTTTCCCAGAGCACTTGCAATAGTATTTCATTCTGAGCTACAGGTTGCAGCTGGTCTGTCTCTCACTGTGTGCTGCTAAGTGCTTAGACTGGCACTTTATTATCAGAATAGAACAAATCTAGGCTAATGTGTGTAGTATAAAGAGTCCCAGGGAGCCAGGGCTCCTCATTCTCCAACCATTCTTTCCAGTTTTTCTGCTGTTGCACTCCGGATAATTGCAGTTTAATTGGGTGACATGAAATGAAAACTGTGTCCACATTATCCAGGATTATCTCTTTTTCCTGAAGCCTGCCACCATTTGAAAGGAGCCCATTTATCAGTCCAAAGAGCTGTGCTCAGTTGCTTTTACGAGCTGGGAAGAGTGTGAGAACAGGCTGGAAATGGGAGAAAAGGACTTGACAGCTAAGAAAAATTATTTCAGTTGTTTATCACGAGGAAAGTTTATCTGATTCTTTACAAAATGATATGGAGGCTCAGAGTGTCAAGCCATGAGTAATGAACATTGACCAAGTTTGCTTCCTCAACTTGATGTGCTCAAACACTGCCTCCCTTTTGTGTGGGCACAGATCAACTTTAAAAGCTTCTTTCAGGCAGCATGAATGCACTTCATTTTACCAAAAAGAACTTTGTATTGATAGCTAGGAAAAAGGGAGGTTGTTTAAAAAGGAAGGGTAGACAATCAGGACAAAATGAAGAGCTTTCAGTTTCCATTATGAGCATGTCGCTCTATTCTTCTCAGCTGTTTATACATTCCCAGCACAATAATGCCTCTTTGCAGTAATATGTTTCCCCTTTTACACTATTCATATTGAAAAAAGCCCTCACATCATGACCACAGTAATAAATACTATAGAAATGTGGGTATAATGTCAATTTGCATTCTGTGAGAAGATCAAGGTAAACCTAAAGGCCAAAAGAATATTCCACTAATGCTCATTCATCATTCTACAGTCCAGGTAACAGAAGGACCTTGTCACTACACCGCACACCCTTTCAATTGCTAGTGCATCTGTGTGAATATTTTAGCCTAATGCACTGATTGTTAAATAGAAAGAGCAGTCTTTGAAATTGTCTACTGCACTCAAATCCCTAGCTGCACAAGGTCTGGGCAGGAGTGGTTTCTATTCAGAAGGAAATATAAGGCATTAGTTCAGTAAGCACACTGTGTGTGAAAGCGACTGGAGATATTAGGAGTTATTAAATTAAAGTTTGCAAAGGAAAAAGCTCATGAACTACAAGTGACTACTATAAATATATTGCAAATACCTCTCACAGAGGAATAAAAACTCATTGTCCAGTAGTTGTCCTGGCTCTTGTAATTATAAATCCAACAGAGAGGAGAGATTTGAATATGTACATGCTAATAGATTTCCCTTTCCTGACACTTATGGTCCCTTAAATCATTGGTCAGCTGCAATAATTAGTGTTTGCAACATGCCTCAAAGTAGAGGCATTGCACAAACACACAAGAAGCAGAACATAGCTGGTACTAAATCCCCCTTGCTTGCAGTGGCCTGGGTCTGCTCCATATATCCAAAACATTAACGTCAAACCTGATCCTGAGCCCATGGACAGCAAATGGAAAGACTTTTGCTTGTGTGAGTGGCCCTGGGATCAGCCCACTCCATGTGTTTGTGTGCTGGGTGTTCTCCAAGAAATACAAATAATATTCAGAGCTTGCACTTCCACTTTTTGTTTAATACTTAATTGACTTAAATGTCATGCTTTGGGTCTTAAGCCAACCTCTAACTATTAAAGGAGGCAACAAGACAATGAGAGGGACTTTATTCTGTATTTGCCCACTGGGAACTTTTTGACACATCTTTGGGGTTTTGAATGCCTGCTGTTGTCAGAGATGTTCTGCTGGACAGGGTGAAGCTTGGAGCAGGTCCAGTGTGTGACAGTTTTGGTTTGCCTGTTACCATGCTGGGAGATGGTGTTTTAAATATTTGGGAAGGGAGGAATAGGGATAGAAATACTTTAGGATGCCGCAGTCAAGGGTTTGTAAAACTAACAAAAAACTGGTGAGATGTTATCTAACATTAATGTAGTCAATTGTACCATGAAATCCATGCCTGAATGGTGGCTATTCATTTCATGGAAGTCAAATTGCTCCATATTCACCCATCATCCAGCTAAAATCCTCTGTCCCTCTTCTTCTTTCCTCTGTCTTAAACCATTATTATGAAGGAAGCCTATAGGAAGCATAACTTATCCTACTTTTCAAGAAGTAAGCTGAGGAGACAAACCACAAAGGAAGGAGCTGGAATTTCATAGGGTTTATGGACATGCTGAGATATTTACTAGCAAAGTCTCACAGGGCAAACATTTTGACAATTAGGAACGTGAAATGAGTTCTCCTAGAAAAATGTATTTTTATGTTCATGTATTGCAGTTTGACAACTTCTGTCATATAGAATCCATTTTTGTACTCTCTTATGCAAATTTACCAGAAAACATATATACAGTAAGCATTAAAAAAAATACACTGAGAAGCCAAGCACTTGTCATCATAGCACACAGCCAAATCCAGGGAGATGAAACTTGTCTTTACCCATGAAAATTAACAGCTCCACATCTGGGAAGAGTGGAGAACAATTATAAAGCCTAGCTAATGTACACATCCCAGGTAGCATTGTCCTTTTGTGAACAGCAGTTTATAAAAGTTACTCTCTCTCCTCCTGGTCCAAGACTGAGAGCTTTTTTGGTTTGTTGTATTGCAAATCCATATATTTGTAAGGGAAGAAATGTCTGTCTCTTGATGTAGGAAAAAAACCCACCTTAGCATATTTTAGCTGGTCTTTAATTTTGAATGACCAATGTCTGTAAGATGTGTTTTATTAGGAAAGGTAGTTTCAGTGCACTGTTTTTCTCAGCTATCTGTATTTTTAGATGGCCTATCTTTCCTTCTTAGTTTAAGAGGTTGCTACTGAGAAACAGGAAAAGACATGACTTGCCTCTTTGCACAATGAATTTCTATAACTTTGCTTTGACTGCTCCTCAAATCAATGGCCTGCCTCTCTCTATATATACTCAGGATTTTCATTAGAGTTTTAAGGTCACTCACTGAGGAGCTGTGAAATGACAGGACTGCACTTAAGAAAAGAGACACTATTCTAATTTCTTCTTAAATGAAGGGCTGCCTCCACTTTTAAACTAATGAATAAGAAGAGTCAAGTGTGGAGTAAGTAAGGCCAGAATAGTTATCTAAAACAAATATAGGTCTTTAATAAGACAGCAGCTTGTAAGGTATCCTGACTTTTACGTGGTGTAAAGCAAATGACTCTTCAGTTTCAGAAACATTTGTTGATGGTACAACAGGTGTGACATGTCTCACTTGCCTTCCTATGTTGGCTCTTCCCTAGACTGAATGCAAACTCCCTTCAGCTAAATTATGGATGTTTCATGGGAGCTGATAATGGAGGCACATCCAGGAGGAAGACAGTCAAAACAAGGCAAAAAAAGAGAGCTTGTACAGCACTCGTGCTTGCAAATCTCTTTTGTAGGAGAACCCCGTACAAGAAAGACTTGTAGATGATTTAAGCTACAGCTTTTCTAGATCTTTAGGTTGGCTCCAGATTCTGAAACCAACTTGCCTGCTAGCACTATGGAATAAGCCAAGGTATTTCCAGAACTGGGGGGAAAAATGTATCTGTACCATTGTACAGAACTCTGGAAACACCTTATTTTGACAGTTTTAGGCATAGCAATCATGAAAATTCAAACCCATACATGCAGAGAATCATTAGCAAGAAAAGTGAGTCTGTTCTCACATAAGGATCTAGAAGATACTGGCTTCATTAGCTGCTTACAATCAGATGTGAGTGGTCTCTGCTATTGATGTTTACTTCTCTGACATATTTACAGAGCAGAGTTGTTCATCTCAGGAGTATGTTGGCAAAAGAACAAATAGACGTGAACTGGCCATGGGTAAACTTTGCTTGGGAAAGGGGATTCTCTGCTGTCAGAAGGCAGAAGGTTTGGATCAATCATTTATTTGGAAAAGAATGAGCAAAATGCTAACAGCACTTGAGAGAGAGCTCTGTGAGCTTACTAAATAGATCATGTGGCCAGTGTGCTTGCAATAACAGATGACTGAACTGAATGATAGGTCCCTGCCAGTCTTCTGCTCCTGGGATTTTTTATCATCTTCCTTGTTCCTGGTTTCCTTGATTTATTTCCTTCTTGCCTTTTTTTTTCACTCTTGCTTTTAAGAAGATAAGGACTTTAGAGGAGAAACAAAGAAATGCTCATAAATGATATATGGTTTGTCAGAGCCCAGGGATCTGACTAAGCAGACTTCTAACTAAACAGTGTTCTGCAGGAAGCCATGGCATTGCAAATATCTAGACACTGTATTTGATCAGTGAAAGGTACTTTAGGTGCCCCCTTTTTCTGTCACTTGTAAGGGCACAGAGTGTGGAAGATATGTCCCTATCTAGATTCAGTCAGCTGTACTCATTATAGGCTCACCTGAACCAGTTCACAAGGAGAGATAAAACAATCAAGTTGCCACTTAACATTTATACTCTGGGCACCTATTAAAAAGGAATTGCACTGATATCCACAATCCTCAAATAGCCCCACAAACTGCAAATCCTACAGTATCTCGTTTATGTGTACATGCCAGAGTTGTCATACTTGCTTCAAACCGTGAAATTCATAAATCAGGATTTGAAAAGGCATACATTATAGTTGGTTTCAGATAACAATATTATGAGTTAGAGATGAAAGGGAACAGGTTGGCCAAACATCAATCCAATCCCAAACTGGTCTCTGTTTTTCTAAAAAAATAAATAAAAAAATTGAACACACTTATCCTTTTTCATCCAATTTCACATTTTTAAAGAAGATTTGAAAGCAATCATCTTTACAATTCTACATGTGGAAGGTAGCTCTTCTCACTCCCTTCATGTCAATTAACTACAACTATATAAATTGAAAATCAGCTGCAGATTCATGGGCATTCAAATGTAAAAGTTTACAGTGTAGATGCCTAATGTGAGTGTTTCAGGTCTCAGCTGAGGTTGAAGGAGATAATGACTGAGATGTTGCTGCAGACACATAGATGTTTAGTGTCCTTTGAACCTGTCCTAAGGAGTCCAAGATATCTTCATGGTGCTGGCAGATCTGACTAGGATTACTGGGTACTGGAAGAGGAGCTGGATGGAGGCTACTCTGGTTACCTAATTCTATGCAGCCGAACCCACCACTACTCAGTACAGTCGATGGTATCTACAAGATTCCTTGTTGCACACTGGAGACATCATGCTGAGCAATGCCTTCCATTTCTGTGGATTCAGACACCACTGAGGACACAAGAACCTTGTCTCTTTTTGTGCTTCCCCACTACACTGAAGCACTAACCTTGCATTGCACAGCAGTTCACAGCTAACATGACCAATCCCCACCTGTAATCTTTTTTCCTACTACACCACTTGCTCCCTTTATATTGAAAATGCCCCCCTTCTGTTTCTTTATTCAGACACAGAGCCATGGAGACATCCTTAGTTTTCCCTCCCTGCCTCCTGCTATACCTGCACTGTCTCTGTGTTTGATTGTTTTTCATTTTAATAATGCACTTAGGATTGTTTCCAGTAGCCAAGGTTTATATACAGTTTAAAAATGCCTCATAATGTCTGCTTTGTTCTTTGACACCTACATTATTTCTGTTCTATCTGAGCTCTGCTGCCATTAAAAAGAGGTTCCTTTCCTTGGACAGATAATTTCATGCCTTTCACTAAATCTTTTTGTTCTTACTCCAGTTTCTAACAAAACCAAATGGAAAATATTCATGCTGATCTTACTGAATCTCAGGCATTTTTTCCCCTACCATGTTCCACTTCATGTCCTTCACCCCAGCAATACTGGCCTTGCTAGTCCCTTTATTGTTTTCTCCCACACACATCAGTGTCTCTCTTTCCAGCTAGCATTTGTAATGCCTTTCTATCCCTCTCCTCTGTCAAGTGTGTCCTGAAAATCCGTTCTTATGAAACACCCACAAGCATTGCACCACACTGGAAATGTTAACTGTCCTTGTGCTGCATCCTGGATGCTAATGGATGAGATGAGCTACTTGCCATGCACAAGACTGAGGTGGCCATCAGGAATGAGAGCTCTGATAGGAGCCAGGCTTAATTTGAGAAAGGAGAGTAATAGCATGGACAACTCTAACAATTTTTGGTGAAGTGTTCACTTTCTGAAATCTGGTGCAAGTTAGGCTCCTACTGGCACTGGCTGGTTGCAAGCCACCTTGGTGCTCAGAGGCCATCCCTTTCTTGGAGTGGGTATGATACTCCATGTCTTTTTCACCTCAAAGCCATTTCAGTGTTCTGATGGGGAAAACATATGATGCTGGTTATTGAAACCCTATCAAGAACACATTGAGAGCCATTTAAAACTGGACTTGGGATGGAGCTTTTATGGTTTTGCTGTGGCAATGGTCTCTGAGGCCAATAGGTTAGAGATCAAACAACATGCATTAACACTACTGAGAAATTTGCTGGTTACATTCAAAATAATTAGCTGGTTTTAACAGCAGTTTCTTAACCTGTAACCTCACCCAAACAGGGATTGCATTAGTCTCTATAAGCTTGCCTGGATGAGGCTAGAAGATGCATTTTTTTTTAAGTGTCAGAGTAAAATGATTTATCTAGCACTTAAAACCTCAAATGGGCTGGGCAAGTAATAATTTAGCATTGTAGCTGCTACAAACGAATCTCCTGCTCCACCTTTTCTCATTTTTGTTATTTATGACAGTACCACCTGCCTTTCACTCTGGGCTCATTAACACTGTGTCATCCAAGGAAATGCCTCCAGATTGCTGGCTACCACTTGGAAACATTGGAAGACCAGGTAGTTCCCAGTCCATGCTTCCCCAGTTTTGTGCCACACATGCTGGGACAGGACTCTGGCAGTGCAGGAGAATTGTGAGGTATTGGAAGCATCCATAAGGCTGCAGTTTGTTTCTGCCTCACTTACAGGGGCTTTCCAGTACTCTGAAACATTGCTATTGTTATTTGCTCCTCTTGAGCTTGCAGCATGCAAATTCACATTATTGCACACTTAAAACTCCACTTACTGCCCAGAAACCACCTTGCTGAACAGCACATGAAGAAAGCCAGCCAGGCTAAGAAACCTCATTCTTCTTTCCAGACTTTGCCTCCAGCTGGAGGATACTGAGCCTCATCTGCCTCCTGCCAGGCACCTGCTGTGCCCTGCTTGGGCAAGGCTCCTCAGGGGCTCACCAGACTGTGTTTGGGGTCACACATTGCAGGGAGGGAAAAAAAGGGGCTGCCAAATCCCCAGGTCTGAGTGCCAGGGTCCCTTAGTTACATACACAGCATGGGGATACCTTGGAAAATGAGGGGCACAGGAATTTCCTCTTCCATAAGCATCACTTCACATATCACAGAACTATTCTGCTCCTTTTTAAGAAGGGACTCATTTCCCCCACATCTGATTGCTATTCCAGAACTTCATAACTCAAAATACTTTGACTTTCAGCTGAAACTTTTCAAGGATCAGCTGATCACTACTTATTATTGCCCTTCAAGTTGCTTTTTTCCTGCCCTGTGCATTCCTCCCCTTCTGCATGCCACCTCAGCTTTGCTTTGCTGAGCCAAGCAAGACAAGCACTTGTAATATCTTCTTTTAAAAGAAGATCTCTGTTATCCCAGTCATCAGTCATCTGAGGAGCCCTCCTCTGTATTCATTCCAGAATGTGGAGCCCTCTTCTCCCTAGACCCTCTGCCCACTGTCCAGGTGACCAACAGTCCCACTGCCTACATGGCAATGATGGCAGCAACTGCAGACTCATAAACTTATTTGTCCCATCTTGGCACTTCTTTCCTTATTCTTTAACTGTTCTGGCTCTAGTATTTCCCTGAATTTATTTGCAATACCTTGGCTGGTTTTGAGCTTTTATCTTGCGGTGGTTTTGGTTTCTTTTTGTTTGTTTGTTTGTTTGCTATTGTTTTAAATTTTATTTTACTTTTTTCAATGTGTATTTCTTGGCTGCTTCACAACTGGCAACTCAGAAAGAAGTTCTGACCAAGGGACATACCCAAGTCTTTCCACTCTGCATTTTCTTCCAAGTGGGAATCTCCAAGCTGTCAGCAGAAATTCTCCAGCTCCTTCCATTGCATTTTGTATTGCATTCTTCATCAGAGTTCTGCACCAGGATGCCCATTTTGTCTTGCAGGATATCCCCTTCATCTCTGAGTATTAATGATGTTGTCTAATGAGGCCAACAATTAGCTTTTGATGGTGTTGAGCTAATGTCATCTCTTCAATAATTTATTTCCTTCAAGATTAATATTTTCTGCATTTTGCATTGCTGGCTGCATGTAGCAGTCTGGATCTGCCCTAGGAAGAAGGGAGAAAGGTGAGGAAGAAGTGTGTCAGCCTTCCTTGAAGGTCTGTCTGCTCCCCAGAGCAGCTGTTTCCTTCCTCTAGGTCCCAGGTTCACAGAGCTGGAAAGCTCAGACCTGGATTTAAAGTAAGGCGAAACCAAGCAACTTGCCAGAACCTCTGCTGCATTCCCTCCTTTTCCAGAGGAGGGTGGGAAAGGCTTTAGTGCATAAAGCTGTGAGCAGAGGCAGAGGGCTATGTTCTCTGTGTCAGCAGTGAATTATAAGGCAGCTTTTCATTCTCTCGATGCTCCTGTTGGATTTTGCAGGGAGGCACAACCTCTGCAGATCCCTCTGCAATCAATCTATAGCAGCATGGAACTCCAAATACTTTATTATCAACTGATAACCATCTCTCAGCCAGCCCTTGGACTCTCAAGAGCTGGCCTGCAGTAATGAAGTGGGCTGACACAAAACTGCTCGTTTATACAAGTTGAGTGACACGGAGGGATTGCAGCATCTCAGTTCTCAGCAGCTGTGACATTGCCATCACACTGGACTAAAGTGCTTTAATTTTTGTCATGGGATCAGGTGACTACTCATCACCTATGACCATTTGTAGCCATTATCCAAAATGTTGGCTGTGAGGGGGAAGTACAAGAGTTAAAATAGCCAGTGACCTTCTCAGTCAAATAACATTGACCTTAATGCATGTAAGACACAGTGTATATTCACTGTAAATTATGTTAAATTTAATAATATTTTGAAATCTCTGGCCATCACATTCAAACCTTGGCTCAAACAAGAATCAAAAATTAAATTGGCAGTGCCTACTTTCACGTCACGAGAACTGCTCTGCATGTTGCACATGCCAAAATGTACAACAAGTTTGGGAATCAGTGAGGACCACCTTGGGAAAGCACAGCCAGTTTGAACACATTAGGAAAGCACAGTCAGTTTGAAAATGCAGTTTTTGTAGGCAAGTCTGCACATGTGAGCCAATACTATTTTGTCCTTACCTGGACTTCCTAAGCATCCACAAGCAGAATGTACAGACACCAAAATCTAACATAATATGTGAAACCATCTCCTGGTGGAAGATGCTGCCAGCAGAAGTGAGGTGTTGGTGTTATTTGGGCTCTGAGAGTGCCCATGGTATGGAGGTCTCCTGAGTCACCCACCTGTGCACCCACAGTGCCTGAACACACTGCCAGGGCTCAGCAGGAGCAGAACAGCCCCTCAAAGTGGGGCTGCCCCACAAGGTGCAGGGTGCTGCAGGGACCCCATGCCACCCCAGAAGCTTGGGGGTCACATCAGGGCCAGTAAAGCTTAGTGGTGCTCATGGTAACCTAACTATTACAGACTATTAATTTCTGAAAGTCAAATTGGATTTGGTCTGCCAAAATTAGTTTCAAGGTGCCTGATGGGAATAGCTTCACCCAGGACCAATTTTTGGAAGATAGAAGGCTAGCATATCACCAGACCAATCCTAGATCTCTTCAGCCTCCAGCCACATGTGAAAACCCTCACCTGGACATTTGCCTTCAATTACCTGAAGTATTTAAATACCTCATTGTTCACAGTATGCTCCACTGTAAACACAGGAAAACCTCCTATTATCTTGGAAAAAACAGAGGCAATAAATAGATAACCACCACAGTCATTAGCAATGGCTGGTATACAAATAACCATCCTGTTCAAGGTAGGCTCGGTGTATCCCACTCGCTCCTGAAGAAAAAACAGATTGTGGCCTTGTGTGAAATTGTTGCAGGGGCTGTTACCCTGTTCTCTTTCCACTCTTGCTGGCTGCTGGAGTGAGCAGGAGGGTAATGGAAGAGGCAGTCCCCTGGGAAAAGCAGTTCCCTCCCCCTGGCATAACCTCCAGAGGCTTTCCTGAGCCCTCTCAGAAGTGTAGGCACAAATTACAGAGAAACCTTTCCTCAGCAGTAACCAGGCCCTGGGGATTGTTAGCACTGCAAAGCCTCTTGCAGGCCTAAATTAATAAAGACAAACCACACAGAAAATGACTGCAAGAATGGGATGTTGGAAGACAGTTGGTACAACATGGGGATAAAACACAATGGGAAAATGTAGCATGGAAGTCTGGATTGCTGTGCTACTTAAGCACAAGATCTTTTCTACAGTAAATGCCAAATTTAAGAAAAACTAGCACTCCCAAAGTTAGCCTACCTTCCCCTTTTCTCACTTAAAGAAATTAGTTTGCCAGAATCAGGGACAATTTATGAGGGTATTTTTGCAGACCTATTTTCACCAAAACAGAAATCCCATTTTCCATGAGTGAAGGCTGCCAGGTCCAGGTGCTTGGGCTCTTGCCTCCCATCCCCACACAGACATACAAATACTTATTGACATCAAACAGCTTCCAGTTTGATCATTTTTGAAACCAGTCCAAACTTCCCATTGATACTGAGTCAAAACTGTGTGTGCATCACGGTAAAAAAAAGCAAAGAGTGACACTGTTTTATTGACTGAAATAAAAGGTCAGAGAAAGAATTACAAAAGCAGAAAATGGATCTCCCATGCTTAGGAAGTAATTCAAACTATGAATGACTTCTGCAGAAGTCTCTTGAAATGCATTTTTTGAATCATATGAGCTACAAGAACTTGTATGTTACACAGCTCTGCATTGTTGCTACAGCCACTTACACGCCAAGCCATCTTCTGCTTCCTCTGATACTGGACCTATTGTGCTGCTGTGCACAAGAGCCCTGTCACCTCAGCCCTGCTTTCCATATGGATAAGCTTTTCATTCCCTGCCCATTCAGTAAGACTCAAGGAATCAGGATGTCATTGGGTCTCTGGTTTTGTCCCTCTAAGACTGCAAGAGCAACTAGTCCTTATTTCATTTTGACATTGCACAGAGCCAGGAGGAAAGAAGCTTCATTTGTGAAACACTAAGCAATATAATTTTGTGTTGGAGGCACCAAAATGCTTCTCCTCAACTTTACCATGAGGACTTCTCTGCTTTACCATGAGGACCTATCTTTACAAACCAAGTAGTTGGCACAGCATTCCCATACACCCACACTGCATGCTCCCATCATTGTATGTCTGTGGCACTGTCCAAAAGAAAGTGAATTGCTGCTATAAAACCAAAGAAAAGTTGTGCTACAAGTTTCTGTGTTGTGGCCAGTTTTTCTTATGACACTCAGCTCTCATATTCTGCTATAGGCGATCTTCAGAAAACAAGGTGAGAAAAAGCCTCCTTTTGCAGGGTCATGAGCTGATGCCCTGCCCTCTGTGATGGGAAGGATGTGATTTTTTTCCAGTGGGACTGGTGTAAAATTAACTTTGACAATGAGATCCATCAAGACCCAGTTTTCTCTATTTCCAATCAGGGATTAAAATTAAAGGCATATAAATAAACCTGTAGCCCAGCCCACTGCATTGCAGATGTTAATTTCCTCAACACTTGCTGTACAGGAAGCTTAAAAACACTGAAGTTAGATGGGTATTTTTGTCATGACTGAATTCTAATCTTCCAGGTATCATAAGAAGCAGCCAGAAGACACATATGTCAGAGAAACCTGTGTGCAGCCCTTCTGAGCCGGGCTGGGACAAATGTGGTGCTGCCTCAGCACGGCCCCAGCACGGGAGCTGAGTGGGAGCAAATTGCTGGCTGTCACCAGGCGAGCAGATCTATTTCACAGCCAAAGATTGCATGACGTATTTGGGAATTTCTGGATGGTGCTTGCATGGCTGCACCCAATACATATTGCAAACCACTTCAGGAATCCCCTTCTGAAGGCGGTTGACCTGGACAAGAGCCTTATTTTCCCAGTTCACAGCTCAGGGTGTGAACATGGTGATCAGCAAAACCTCCAGGTTTTGTGGTCTCTAAAGGGTTACAACTACAATGTCTGTAGAAAATCAGCTTTAAAATGTTATACAACAAAACATGTTATTGCTGGTATTTGAGTCAGGCTTGATAATGCATTTCAGGCTAAAATATTTCTTTGATTGTCACAGAAATATAAGGAGAGCCAAGTGTTTGCCTTCAATGTGCAGAATATATTTGGTTGCATTTCATTACCAGAGGCTAATTGTCTGCAAAACAGTTTTCACATCCAGCATTCCTGATACGGTAAAAAAAAAAAAGAAAAAAAAAAAAAAGAAAAAGGCTACTGAGACCAAAGAAGCCTTATGTTGCTGAATATTTAACAGT
>VZRX01004699.1:28557-180290 GCA_013398075.1 Notiomystis cincta
TTTTTTGGTGGCTGATGATAGCCAGCTAGATGAAATCTGGATTTTGAGCAGCATTGATGCTCACCATCCTCTCCATCACCACCCTCTCCTCACCATCCTCTCCACAGGTAGCTGTGCTGAGTCTTGCCCTGAGCTCCATGAGGCAAACCCTGCTGTTGGGAGGGTCATGTGCTGCACAGGTAGTGCTGCTCCTGGGATTCACCAGCATGGGCCACATGGACTCAGCAGTCCCAATCTGCTGGGGGCTAAGATGGGCTCAGGTGCTCAGAGACTGATTTGTTCTACCAACTCCAGAGGAAGGAGCAGCATTTTCCTGCACCCAAGAGCTGCCTGGAAATGATCTTGAACAACCTGAAATCAGAAAAGAAAGAGAGGAGCCTCTCACTGTGAGCTTGTTTCTAAGGTCACTGGACTGCAGATTGCAAAAATCTTAGTTTTAGTTTGATACCTCTTCTCATTTTCCAGATCAGGTAAAAAACATCACTGTCAGGTAACAACAAACAGTTGTAGGTCTCTCAGCCTATGAAACCTTCTGGCTGGTTTTCGGTTTTTTAATTTTACAGATGGCAAAACACTAGAAAGGAGACCATAAAGTGCCACCCAGCCTGTGCCAGCAGAAAGAGAAGGAGATGTAGGAGAGGGCTAGGTGGTGCAAGGACAAGACTCTGTGGCACTGCTGTGGGCTGAGTCCCTGGTCTGAGCCCTGTTTCCTCTGGTAATTAATAAGCATGTTGCTCTTCCTTGTAGGGCTGTGAGCAGCCACAAGGGCTGACTATCACTCCTCATGGCTGTGCTTCTGTTCACATTAAGTCACATGGAGTTTATAATCCCCACAAGCCATGNACTGTGAGCTTGTTTCTAAGGTCACTGGACTGCAGATTGCAAAAATCTTAGTTTTAGTTTGATACCTCTTCTCATTTTCCAGATCAGGTAAAAAACATCACTGTCAGGTAACAACAAACAGTTGTAGGTCTCTCAGCCTATGAAACCTTCTGGCTGGTTTTCGGTTTTTTAATTTTACAGATGGCAAAACACTAGAAAGGAGACCATAAAGTGCCACCCAGCCTGTGCCAGCAGAAAGAGAAGGAGATGTAGGAGAGGGCTAGGTGGTGCAAGGACAAGACTCTGTGGCACTGCTGTGGGCTGAGTCCCTGGTCTGAGCCCTGTTTCCTCTGGTAATTAATAAGCACCTGCATGTTGCTCTTCCTTGTAGGGCTGTGAGCAGCCACAAGGGCTGACTATCACTCCTCATGGCTGTGCTTCTGTTCACATTAAGTCACATGGAGTTTATAATCCCCACAAGCCATGTCAAACAAATTAATTACTTTGGACAGCACTGTACATTTGGTAACTGATTCTGTGTCTGACATTTAAATACTTCTGCTGAACCCTAACCCAAGACTGATATTAGAGGAAATGCAAGTTCTTCACTCAGCTTGTTTGAACAGACAAGAGAGCAAACTAAACAAAATCAGAGAGTATATTGAGCTCATACATTACACCCTTATCATCTTATTAATATAACATTTCTAGGAACAGCGGGGCAGAACAACACTCATGGATTTATACAGCTGCTTTTGTTCTAGCAAAATCAAGGTATGAGTGAAATTCACCTTTGCTGCAGCCTACCTAATGTCTCCACACTGAGTAGTTGAACATTGCATTTCTGCTGTCAGATTATTTTGGCATGAATACTTCAGTAGGTCTTCTAAGCTGTGGGATTCGAGGGTTGGCAACTAAACTTTCTCATTGGGCAATTCCTTTCCCAAGCAAAACTTCCCTCAATAAATACTGCAAGCATCTTGTGCCTGCTCTGTCTTTGAAACATCTGTCTGTGTTTGGCAACAAAGGCACTTAAGACATAGTGAGCTTTGCACTGTGTTATAACTTTCATATTACCCTTTGCACAGCCATTTTACTTCAGCTGCATGCTGTGTATCATTCATTGCAAGTTTACTTCATTCTCTGAATTCATAGCTGATGCTCTCTGGACCATAAAATTTCAGCTGCAAAACCAGAACATCTCATTATTTCTGAAATATCGAGCTTGTATCTTCTTGATAAATAATTCCTACTAGTATAATGTATCAGACTAAAACATATTTTCTGAGGCCAGTGAGGTTAAAGCGGCAATCTCACCTTTTTTAATTTTTTTGCCCTGAAGACAGTGATTTCCATATATAGAGTGACCCCGGTTTGTGTTGAACATGGGGAATGAGGATGAAGCATGAAACGACACATATTGCTGTCAGAGATTTGAAATGAGGCCTGCTAACCTGTAGGCAGCCTTACAGGACTAATCAGTCCCTCACATTACCAATGTATTCAGATTGCTGCATGCGGCAGCCAGCAACGGCCGGGAAGTTTTCTTTTTTTATCACCGCCATTGACAAACATTACATTTTAATGCAATTCTCCCCTTCCATCTACTGTCTAAAAAAAAAAAAAAGCCATACCAAATCCTTTGACACCATATCTCTGAGACACTGGTCTCATCTGGTTTCCTTGATGCTTGAAGAGTGGGTGCGACTGTGTTGATTTGCTTTTGAATATACATTAGTCAGCAGTGCTTAAGCAGCTGATAACATTTTTTTGCTCTTGTAGCTGACAACACAAACTCTTTTGAATTCATCTTGTTTCTTAAACTTTGCCTCTGAAGTTTACAGTAGCCCAAGACACCTGAGCTGAGTTTGTTTGGAGACATTGGAAGATGCATGAGCAGGAATGAAAGCCAAAGCCTGTCTTTTGCTCACAAGATGTTTCTTTTATTATAGCATTCTAAGCATTGGTCAAAGCATTACCAAAAGAGCCTCTTGAATCCATAAACTGACTTTTCCATTCAGAGCACATGCCCAGCAAAGACTGTTTTCTCCCTTTTGTAAGATGGAAATTTCAATGCTGATAAAATGTAATATATACTCTTTCAGATCACTGTTGTACTAAGTGCTACTTCATCTACAGGCAATAGTATTTCTTGTGTTCTTGAGATATGTGATGACTTTCCATTTCAAGGTTTCATACAGAGAGGTAAAACAAAAAAAGGATAGAAAAAAAAAACACAAAAAGTCCCAGTGAGTAGCAGCAAACCAGTATGAAAATCTCTTTAAGTGAGGATTACATTACCAGGTTTTCATGTGGAAAAAGGCATAGCAAGAAGAGCTGGGTCAAGGGCACAGGCTGTACACCCCTCTAGTGCCAGTCCAAGCAGAAATCCACCTGGAAATGTACTTTATCCTCTGGTGTGCAAATCCCTCTCTTTGGATTCCTCTGCCCTTTCTGCAGGATTTGTTGTGTGCCTGAGATCCTTGGGTATAGCTCACTAATAGCTTTGGAGCTAATGGCACCACAGTGGGACTGCAGCAAGGAGGAAGAGCTGGCACCAGTGCTGAGGCCCAGCACATGAGCTGCATGATGAGCATCTCCACCATTAGTCCTCCTGCCTTCCATTGCAGTCTGAGGACATGGGTTTTGCTCCTGTTCAGCCACTGGTTCTCTTCCCAAAGGAATAAAGCAGTGGTGCTCTCTGCTCCTATTTCCCAGCAGGTTTTCTAGTCACTTTTCCCCTATTTGGATCCTTTGTAGGAGAGGAAGAGTGAAGCTTGAATCACAGCTTGCTGTGTTTGGTTAGAGGATCACTGTCGTAAAATAAAATTAACAGTAAGAAGAAAAATTCACCTCTTTGGTTTTGAGTATTCATAATGCTAAAGATTTTCTGGAGGATGTTTTGCAGCTCTCAGCCTCAGAGGGTGCTGCTGCAGGGTGACTAAGGCCACCCTCAGTCCCCACCCTGGGCTGTGGGGACTTTCCTTTACTCTCCCTTCCTCCTGCACCAATGCTCATGCAAAACTCTAACAAGCCAGGTCCAGGCATGAAACTAGCAAAAACCTAATTTTGGATTAAAAAAACCTAATGACTGAAAGCTTAAAAGTTTTGCAGATTCTGATCCTAAATGTGCTGAGCAGTTCTTCAAGATAATGGGCATCCCACAAATGTAGACCCAACCTGATCTCATTCTGGAAGGAAGGGAGGTGAGAAGGAGATGTATGCTAGCCTGGAAGAGTGATTCCCTCATTCTGTGAGTCCCTGGTGCATCCTTCAGCACGTGCAGGGGTGCTCAAGCCAGGGCCAGGATAGCAGCCATTTCTCAGTGCTCCACTCCCTCTCAGAAGGATTTACCTGGAGGCTCAAATTTACCACAAAACTGGGGAAATGTCTGCTCCTCACAGAACAGGAGAAGGCAAAGTTCCCACCGAGGTTTTACATAAATGTTATTTTTCCCCTTGTATAATGTATGCAGTTGAACTCGGGGTTTTTTCCGCTTGAAATAAAAGAGCTTCAAAGGCAGTTTAAATAAATAAGTAAGTTTGATGAAGTGATAGAATATTTCTGGAGGAGAGATCATTGGCAAATTCATTTTAGAATTTTTTTTACGAACCATGGCATCTTGTTTTTAAAAAGATGATTGAAGTCTTTGAATTTGCCCCTTGGACCCATTTAAATCTGGTTTCTAATCCCTTAGTCTCTGTAATCATATGAAACCTCTATTTTGGTATTATCATTTGAGTCCTAAGTATCTGCCAAATGCATACTATATCATCAAATATTTGTCATACAGTTGTGATTAAGATGTAGAGCCCTCAAAAGAGGTTGATAACAGTTTAAGCAACTTTGGAGTAAATGAAGGGATTTAAAGGATTAGAAAAGAGATAACAGATGTTAAATGTGTACAGATTTTTCTGAAAGTTTTGTTAGTTTTTAAATACATGCCACAAATAATGAAATACAGGAGGTTTTCCTGCACATTATATTCACAATTTCCACTCTCCTACATGTGAAAACAATTAAAAATCAGGTATCCCTGTCACCATTCAGCAGGGTATTTTACCTCCAAACACCATCATTGAAACACTTGATGGAGATGACTGCTCTTCAGTGAGGCAGAAGAGAAGCCCACACACTCCCAGACCCCATGAGCCAGGCTAGTGAGCCAAAAATGGCATTTGTGTTCCTTCTCTTTTAAATAAAGGCTCCAGGCATTGACTCACCCCAGCTGTGTTGGCTCTTTGCTGCAGTGGGTGGCACAGAGGCCCTTCCCTGGAGCCAGAGATGGGGAAAAAAGGAGGGTAAATGGGGAGAAATGGCCAGGTCTCACCTGGGGTGGCAGAAGGCCAAGGCCTGAACATGTTGCTGTAGTTGGGGCCTGGACGATTTTTCTGGAAACTAAAGAAGCCATTAAAAACTAAATGGGGATTCATTCTGTGTTCTTGGTATGGGTTATTCTTTTGTCAAATTAGTGGTGGGATGAGCTTGAGAAGAGAATGCAAGGCTGAGCCCTTGATTTGTCTCAGAGGTCTAAAATTTTAAGAGTTCGTACAAAAGCTTCTTCCCCCAGGTGTCATTTTATCCATGCGGAGAAATGGATTTTCTAACACCAGGAGAGCTTCTCTCAGCCAAGCAAGTAAGTCAGCTCTTCCAGTTGAGGCACTCAACAGGTTGTTATTATTATATTTTATGACAGCAGACATAATGTGATGGATCTTACTGTAGAAAGGCCAGGTGAAAAGTCCTTATCCCAACACACCTTGAGCCTCTAAAGGGAAACAGAAATAACTGGGTGCAAAGGGTACCTCATTGCACAGACAAGATGATTTTTCTTGGAGGACCAAGATGACAATCTCAGTGGAGGTGCTGCGCTGTTGAACAGGATCCAAGACATGAACTGAGCAATTTTGAACTTGGAACTGAAGTTCTTTCCTGGCAGCAGATGGAAAAGTGTAAGACCACACCTGAAATGGTGTGTTTATACCAGGTGCTGCTTCACAAGGTGGGCACTGGAGTAGTAGACAGAGCAATGGAGGTGCTCAGGTGTTTCAGCAGGGAAGGGAGTTTAGGAAAACAGACCCTTGGTTTGTTGCAAAAGGGGAGGCAGAGAAAAAAGGAACATGCGACGCCTACGACGCTGAGGAGTGGCAAAAAAGCTGGATGCCAAGGATGTGAGAATGGAACAAAAAGCTGGAGGAAGAGAAGACAAGGTTTTCACAATGTTTCTGCACTCTATCTCCCTGTAGAGGATAATTAGTATGAGGAGCACAATAACCCACAATCGTCAGGCAGCCCTGGATGTGTTTACAACACAATGGTTTGCTGCATTGGCAGGAGAAGCTGCAAAGTCTCTTGGAAATCCCCTTGTTAAAATTCTCCCACCAAACTGAGGGTTATATGACAGAGATAAAATCAAAAAAGCTAAGACATAAAATGCATTTCAATTAGCAAGGGACCTAAGAGGCAACCAAAAGAAGTTCTTCAACAAAACAGAAATAAAAGGAGAATAAAGGGAAGTATAACACTCATTAGTAAAAGGCAAAAGAGAACAAATAAGCAATGAGGGAGATCAGACTCAAGTGTCCAAAATCTCATTTCCTATGGCCTTCCCTCCTTTCCATCTTCGAAAAAAAAAAGAGATAAATGGTGTTCAGTTATTTATAAAAGTCAATTTTTAGGAAGAAGCAGGAACTCCACCCAGGATAACACGACCAGTTTGCATTGCAGAATAATTCTTTTGGGTAAACAGTCAAGCTAAAGGGGACGCAGTTCATGCCACAACACAGAAGGAATGATTTGCAGTCTCCCAGAAGGCAGTACCAAGCTACAAAAAAGGCCAAGCCCTGATACTTGCAGTTGGATGCTATGGTGATGCTGAGCTGAGTCTTTGGACTCCTAAGTCTCTGAACTATGGTCTCAGCACAGGGCAGGCAGTTAGGCATGGAAGTGCTGAAGTGTTATATCACCTTAGCTCACCATCCCTATTTTTAGTGCAAAATTAATTTTATTGGTTTATGGGGATAGTCATACAAACAAGTTACTGGGGGAGGAGAAGGTGTGAACTTGTGTAAATCAGCTGCCCTGCAGTAACAGCCATTGCACCAGTTCTGATCATGGGATGTGTGAGGCAGGGTTTCCTCCTCAGTAAGTAAATGAAGGGTAACAGCCAGCCTGAAGAGCAAGAATTTATTATGGGGAGAGGAGCAATTAAACACAGGAGTAATTAGTTCCCATATCCATACCCTGAGCATGAGGACACATTGAAATATTTCTGAAGGACATATACTTCCCATTTGTGTTCAAAAGGCTGTACTTTAGGACACTATCTGTCAAAACAAGCATGTGGCTTAATTTGTCTCCCAAGGCTGTTTGCCTTCATTCAATGATTATCATTACAAGAGTGCATTTAACTGGCAGCTCGAGTTTACTTGACTGGGGGCATCACAGCACACGTGTTTCTGGCAGAAGGGGGTAGAAAGTGCGAAACTACACATAAAATATTTTGGAGAGCCTTGAGTAAAATACCAGAACCAATATGAAAAAGACAAAAATAAGCACTGAGAACAATTTCCAAGTCAAGTGCATTGGAAGTCAAGTCAAGACCAATAGATTTTGGACTGCTTCCCAAGGAAGATGAGGACAGTAGTGTGTTGGAGGACTTTTACTCTGTATGCTTTAGGCATATTAACTTTATTAAACTCATATTTAAAGGGCTTTTTCAGATTTTGCGGTATTTTTTCCCCAGATCACTGTGATATTATTTCTGAAAACTAAGTACAAGTCTTCTACTTTTGTTGTCATGCATCCTTGTCAACTTGCTGTCAAAATCAGCCTCAAAGAGTTTTTCCCAGTGTCAAATAACGGAGCTGTGAAGGTCTTTTGGAGCACATCCACGGGAGCAGGGCTTTTGTCCTGCATTGTTTCTATTCAGAAGCAGGTGGCTGCTGATTGCAGCATCTTCTGCAAGAGGAGGCAAACAGTGCATGGTAGGGGCAGCAGAAAGCTGGTGCCACCACTCAGGATGTCAGGGTTCAGGCAAATGGACATGGGGTGAGCTGAGTGCTGAGCTCCCGTGGAACAGCTGCTGGAGATCTGGTCAGAGGGACTGGGAGATCTCAGGGAGGGGCAAGCACCTCTGCTGGTGTAACCACCCAGCTCCTGGGCAGACACTCCAGTGTAAACACCTTGCTGGGGAGATAAATCCCATTCCTTCAGCTGTGGTGAGCTGTGCCTTGTCCCAGATCATGCTCATGACAACACAGCCCCTTCCAGCCTCTCTCACAGTGTACATTTCCCTCTTCTCACCTTTCTGGTGTCAGTGGGAGCCTTTTTGTTGATTTCAGTGGATGAGGAGACAGGACTTGAAAGAGCAGATCTACCATCAAAGCCCCCACACTGGCTAGTGTGGAACAATTTGGGAGGGTGCCATTTGCTAGAGCAATGCCCCCCAGGTGAGCTGTGCTCCACAGGCTCTCTACAGCTCCAACCAAATATTGTCATGCTTCCCTAATATTACACCCTGTACTGATTAGATTGGTTGATTACTGCTCTTTTATTTAGTTATCCCTTTGTAAAGCAATGATGCCCCTATATTTAGCTGGAGGTGGCGACAACAACCTTTTACATAATGTAGAAAAAAAAAACCTGCAACAGCCCTTGATGATCTGCCTGGGCAGCTCGTTTTATTGGATTTTGTGATATTGAGATGGTTTGGCAACTGTTGGCCTGTCAGATTGAGAGGTCACTCACCAGCCTCCATCAGAGATTTAAAGGCACTGCAAGGAAACTCCTTGTGTCAATTTGACTCAATTTGCAAACTAATGAGTTAAGCCCTCCCAATGTGTTTAGGGTCAGCTCAGATCTATTTGGGAAATGTTTGACTATTAGCATTTAAAGCTTCAGATGTGCCATTTCCCCCTTCTGCTCCCCAGCCCTCCCCAGGTTGCTCCCTCCTTTAATTTCCCTGCAGGTTTTAGAAAGGATGCATTAAATTAAAATCACTAGCTGTTTTGTGAGCAGTCTTTTGTGACCAGTAATGAATGTAATGAGTGAAAAAGGAGAGGAAAAACAGGATGATTAAATGATGCTGGGCTGTTTTTCACCCAGCAGTTTGCAATGTGACACAAATGGACAATTGGGGCTTTTCTTTTCCCATTAATTTGTATCTCTGTTTGCACTTGTCACATAAAAAACAGACTATTTACTAAAACATGAGGTAGGTAACAGATGCCACCTCCTTTGGAGCTGAACCTGATTGACCCTATGCCTGATAGTACAGTTGTGCAATGTTATTTTGGATTTTCTCGGTGTTGGACACAGCCCCAAGCACTTTGAAGCCTAGGCTTTACTATCATGTGCCTTTAGAAGTATTGGTACTTTGCCTTGTGTGGTTATTGTGTTTTATAAAAATATAGCAGTGATTTTGAAACATTTTTCCAATCAGAATTGAGAAGTAGTAGGGAGTCAGATTCTTTTCAAACTACAGGCAGAAATAAGAGCATTCCTTCCTAAAACAAATGTTGGGCTTTTTCCATGATCTGTATTAATCAAAAGCTTTAGTAATTAATGAGTTTTGTGAGACAGCATGTGCTCTGTGTGTGTGCATGTGTGTGTTGATTAAACCAAGCATCTGGATCTGAAATCCTTAGATATCTATGTTCATTAGACTGTTTCGGGACTACCCTGAAAAATGTGTTCTGCCTACTACAAATACACCAGATTCCTTCTTACTGTTTGCTCATTCCTATGAATCCCACAAAACAGCCCCCAGCATGGGAAGAGCCCAGATTTAGTACCCTAACTAAAGCAGAGCCCATGCACTCTATGTACACAATTTAAAAGTGAGGCTGCTGAATCTTGGTAGAACTCACACCAAGGTTTTAGCCAGGAGTGAATCTAGAGTTTTTGGAAAGCACCCTGTGAGACAGTCCAGCCCAAGCTCTGGGAAATGAACATCTGGCTAAATGAAAGTGTATAAAACTGAGTATGGGAGCAAGGACATGCTCCATCTGATGTTTCGCTAAATGTGTGTTTACAGTGGGTGCACTTGTCACTCCCACAGACCTCACAGCAGGATCAAGGTCTGGCTGAAGCAATCCATGGTTAAGGTCAAAATCCATACAGAGTGCCTTTGTGATAATTCTCCCGGGGACAGGGAAGAGTAGTATTTAATTCAGAATTAGCAGAAATGAGCTGGAGCTGGCCAGGGTGTAATAGATTTAAAAAATGAACTTGGATTCACAAAGAAATCAGGTATTTTTAGCATGATTTTTTCACAGCTGATGGGCTGTGTGAAATGATAGGTCCTGTAGCTCTGACAGGGCTCTGAGGAAAAGCATCTTTGCCAGAGACAAGTGACACATGCAGTCAGCCGCAATACTCCAGCAACAGGCAGCCTTATCCTACTATTAAGTAAACACTTCATCCCATTTCCATTTCAATTTTATCACTGCTGCCGACACAAGTCATTAAAATGCACAAGCTAGCTTTGCAATTATTCATTCAAATAACACTTTAAATTGTAAGAGGCATTCTTGCTCCTGAACTTGCAGAGCTGCCATCCACACCTCGCTGAAACGCTCCTTGAAAAACACACCGACGAGAAAGTGGCCTTTCCATCCTGATTCGCCTCCGCGCAAAGATCTGCTCACAGGAGGAAAATGAACTCTCATGCAAATAAGGCAACAACGGTAAATACTTTTTGTTTTGTTTTTATTGAATGGGAAAACAAACTTTAATTTGAATACTAAACCATCCAGAATATCTAGCTGAAAACATGTTTTTATTATTTACATTCCTAGGTTTGGCTTGTTATGCTTCTGGCATATCTATTCATATCTCTTGCAATATTTTTTCATTTCATATATTAATATTTAATATTCTTTATACATTGTTCAACCTTAATGGTTGTCTAATTTCTGTTTTTCATCCACAGAGAAGCTATTAATTTATGAGCATATAGGGCAGTAAGTAATAATTTGCATGAATGCCTTGAGCAGATATGCTTCCATAGGCCTCCCATAGCATAGACTTTGGAAAGGGTGATACCATCTATTGGCCAAGCTTCAATGAACACTCTTTACAAGAAGAAGAAGAAGAAAAAAAGTTTTTTAATCCATAAAGTAGTCTACTAAGTGAAAAATCAAGAGAGATGACAGGAACTGGATTGTTCCTAGGGTTTGTTTGGCTTTTTTTCCCTTTTATTAATGTGTTAAATATATTCCTGTGGTTTAGAAAGCATCACAGAAACTGAAGTTTTCTGTACATCTTCAGGATTTACAATGAGCATTAAATAAGATTCTCAAAGACTGGCTGGCCTGCAGGGACATCCCCACTCCTGGTGTTCCCAGCCACAGTCTGGGACTTTCTTTCCAGAGGGTCAGTGATAATTTACACCCTGTGGTAAGACTGACTTCTGAGCCCTTCCACAGACAGATGTCAATGTAAAGCACTAATAGTGTTTACAATATATTACTGTCCTCAAAAGACGCAAATGAAGCAAATAATGGAATTTATTTTGCATTCCATTGAGTATGGGGTGGAGAAAAACATTGTTTGTTGGTTAAGTGGATGTCTACTGTCCTCACATACAGCTCATTAGAGCATGTGAAACTACTTGTTTTGAGTAGATTCATGAATACAAAACACTTCTGGTGGAAGATCTTTCTACTGGACAGCAGACTTGAGGAATTTGCAGATTTTTTGCAGGCACACAACTTTGACGGAGTTTTCCATGTGAAAGCGTTGAAACTTCTTGTTTATGCCACCAAACCCGGTACTAATTTTATCTGTTATTTTCTGTATTAAAATTCGACATTAAAATTTTGAATAGAACATTAGAAAATATTAGAATAAATAGTTAAATAGTGGTAATATTTTCTTAAGTTGTTGAGGGTCTTTTGGTTGGTTGGTTGGCGTTTTTTATTTGGCACAGGTATAATAATAGCTCCCTGATTTGATATTGCAGTGTGATCAAAGCACATTTCAAAAGGATTGACTTCCTTGAAAAAGGGAAAGCCTATATTTTGACAAAGTTTTTATGGAAAGCTGGAGCTCTCCATTTAGTGTAGGTACACTTGAGTAGAGCCCTGCAACCACCAAAGACTACCCAAAACCTTGAAGGGATAGGAAATGAAGGAAATACCTCATGGCTGACAGATATCCTTCTGTGCTTTCTCCCCTAGCATCTATTTAAGCACAGGAGTTGATCTGTGAGTTTCTCTCTCCATTTTAAGAGTAGAACAAGAGTCTTGTCCACCAGAATGTCCTGCAAAACATCTTCTTTGCCAACAGAAATTTCCAGAGCCTTTGTTTAAAGATGTTTTCTCCACATTTCATATGCTTTTCCCAAAAATAGAGCAAGAGTGCATGTGCATGTAATCTTGGCTTGCTCTGCTGCAGGAGTACATTCAGGCAGAAATATGTGTGACTTCTTCAGTCACCTACTTTTTATGTGCAGTGATAATGCCAGTTAAATTAGACTCAGTGACCTGAACAGTCTGATCATACACAGGGGGGTAACAGAGTCAGAGCCTGGCTTTGGGAGCACTCACCTCACAGCATGGTGGTCCCAGCCCTCCTGGCCAAACAAGGATCTCTGTGTGAGATGGAAATCTGCAGGGAACAGTCCCAGGGTGACTTTTAGGGTTCTGCCTGCCTGACCCGTCCCAGACTTCTTCTAGGTGTTCTTCCTTGTCTCCTCTCGAGACAAAAGTCTGAAGAGAACAAGTCTCATGCTTTCTCTCATTCTCTCCTTCTCTCTCTGAAAAGATGACGATCGTGAACTTGCTTTCATGACACTTAACCTCATTTTTCTGGCATTTGTGCCTTGGGAGAGCGTAGAAGTCCATAACTAAAGGTCTGATTTAGTTCCTTAAGCACTTCTGCCTAGTCTCTCAGCTGAGTTGAGAGAGTATTCACTGCTTTCAAAAGTATGGCACTGCTGATTTTGACATTTTGTCTAATTGGACATCCATGAACTAAATGAGACCTAGCTTAAAAAAAAAAGCACTCCTCCATGTTAAAGACATATTTAAATATCTTTTTTTTATTGTGTGAATTGTAAAAAAGAAGGAGTACATCATAGAAAGTGTGACTGAAAAAAAAATCAAACGAAAATTTATCTTCATAGTCATTTTCTACTCAATTTCCATGGCTGAAGAACTAAAACTAATAATACTAAAGTTCTAAATTAAGCTGTGTATATATAAGTGTACTAATAGTACTCGGTAACATGTAAAATAATCTGTCATATTGCTTTTTCAACTAATCATTAATGAATTAATGAAAGGGTTTCACTGGTTTTGTACTGTGTAGCATAATGAGATATACAGTATTTAAGGCTTTCAAAGATTTAGGGCTCTATTAATGAAAAATAATTATTATCTTACAACACTAATTAAGTATAATTTGCACGGAACTAACATTTTCTAATCCCTAAACATTAGTAATGACAACAGTTCCTCTTGGAGCTGTTAACTGCTCTGCAACACTTTTAAAGGAAGATGAATGGAAAAATGTGCTGGCAAAGAGGGATGCTGGTAACAGCCTCCAGGCAGATGGGGAGAGGCACATCAGCGCCTGCAGGTGCCTTTCTACAGCTTTATACCCCTCATCCTCAGATTTAGCAGAAATTTAAGAAGAGGACACCAGCACTGATTTGAAAGGTGAGAAGCAAAGCTGCCTTTTGCACACACAGTCTGGATCCTGAGCACTTGGCTGAGCCTTTTCTTTTGCCATAAAGGGCTGTCCGAGGGCAGGCGCTGGAATGGGATTGACTCCTGGGGTTTAACAGTCTGCTTGTTAAGCAGTTTCCTTCTGTGTAGGTTTTCCCAGGAACAGCCCACCTTGTCCCTGCTGCAGGCTGAGGGAATGTCCCATGTCATTTACGGTGGTTTGCTCGAGAAGCAGCAAATGGTTAAACTGCGGTGTTTAAATGGTTACATTGTTGGCCGTGTTAATGGACTAGTGGACATCAGATTACAAGAAACTGAAACTACAATTTTGTCTCTGCTTTGACACATCCAAGAGCCACCAGCTCCATATCACTGCTTCTCAGCACAGGCATGCCAAATGGGCATCACTTCTGCCTTTTGTCCTCTGGACTCTGTGACACCTGCAGAGTCACAGATAGCACCCACAGGTGGTATTTGCAGGGCTCCCCCGTGGCCTAGATAGTAGATGGAATATACTAGCAGCTGGAGTTTGCCACTCTTTCTTCATGTATGGGTGATAAAGAAGAGCAATCTTACTTCTGCCAGTTACTTTCCAGTTAAAATATTAATGGTCTCTTTTGTGGATAGGACACTGTCTATAAACAGTAAGCTACACAGATCTTAAAAATCACAGAATGGTTTGACTTGAAAGGGACTTTTGTCTAGTCCAGTCCCCCTGCAATGAGCAGGGGCATCCTCAACCAGATCAGGTTGCTCAGAGCCCCATCCAAACCTGATCTTGAATGTTGCCAGGGATGTTGCATCTACTACCTCTTTGGGCAAACTGTTCCAGTGTTTCACCCTCCTTGCTGTAAAAATCTTCCATCTAATCTAAATCTACTCTCTTTTAGCTTAAAACCTTTATCCTTTGTCCTATCACAACAAACCCAGCTAAAAACTTTATCCCCATCTTTCCTACAGGTCCCCTTCAGGTGCTGGAAGGCTGCTGTAAACTCTTCCTGGAACCTTTTCTTCTCCAGGCTGAATAACCCCATCTCTCTCAGCCTGTCTTCTTAGCTGAGGTAGTTCAGCCCTCTAATCACCTCTGTGATCCTCCTCTGGCCCCTCTCCAAGAGGTTTCCCATGTCGAGGAATATATCACCTATCCCTTTGTTTGACTTGCCTAAAATTTACAAACTCTACCATAAAGAAGATTGAGTTATAAAGTTATAAATCAGGAATGAAAGAAAATGTGGCAACAAGAAGATAGAAGGTGACTCTAGAGCTAGGGAACCTCTGGGTCATGTAAACTGCATCCTGCTCCAGCTGCACTCCGTGCTTGCCATGCAATCTCCTGCAAAATTCTACTCTCATAGTCTGTGGAGACCAATAGACTTTTAATTGCATTACCAGTAGCTGAATGCTTGACTTTATACCAGAAGTCTATTTTAGTATTTTGGAGATTTGACTGCAATTTTGAAGTCTTTGCTGATTTATAACCATGTGACATACCCCAAAGAATATTTGCAGAGGTCAAATTAATAACTGACAGGAAGGCAAATGGAACAGAAGACTGAACAGAATTTGTGATTTTATAATCTTGTGATATGTTAATTTTATGTCTTTTATCTATGTGCATTTTATTAACAGACAACACTATGTTTACCATGCCCCTTCCTCAGTGAGAAGAGCATGTTGAGGAAAGAGAAGCCTACAAGAGTTTTGGAGGATCATTTAATTTCTTATAATTAAGGTCTATTAGAAAATATCACATGAATAGGTTTTCTCTGAATGTTCAAAATAAGTTTTGCAGCCTTAGAATGAAGACTGAAATCATCTAATAAGGAGAAAGAACAGGAATAAACAAATTCACTGGTTTTAAGGACTTAAACAATAATAGTGCTAAAAGATACTGGACTTAAACATTCAGCTGGGGGTTCATGGAGTCCATATGTCAGAGAGGGACAAGAGTATCTTCAGTCACAGGATTGCCAAGCTGATAAAGAGGCAAAAATAATGCTGCTGGGGAAGGGGAACCCAATCCATCCCACTCCTACCATTTTGATGACAGGGCCAGCAGTAGATGCCCAGAGTCCAGAGGGTGATCACAGGTCAGCAGGAGAGCACCTGGAGAGCAGGACAAAGGAATTCCAGCCACTCCAACCAGTAAGTCAGCTACATCAGGACCCATCTTAAATATGTCTGTGCAAAGGCACATAGCACAGGGAATAAACAAGAGGAGTTAGAGACGTGCACATCCCTGCAGGGCTAGGATCTTACTGGCATCACTGAGATGTGGTGGGATGGGTGAGGAGTCAAGCCAGAGGCAAAGGGAGGGCAGGGAGAGGTGACATTATAGTGAGTGGTCTGCTACAGCCCACTTGACCAGAAGGAGTCAAGGAAGCCCTCCACAGACATCATGTTCATAGTCTCTGGTTCTCATAGGGGACTTCAACTACCCCGGCATCTGTTGGAGGGACAGCACAGCAGGAAATAAGCAATTCTGGAGGTTACTGGAATGTATCAATGTTAATTTCCTTCTCCAAGTGACAGAGGAGCCAATGAGGAGATGTGATCTGCTGGACCTTGCTCTCACTGACAAGATGAGACTGGTAGAGACCAGGCAGCTCAAGGGAAGCCTGGGCTATAGTGACCATGAAGTGGCCACTGCTTAGGGCAGGGAGGATATCACACAGCAAGCCCACTACCCTGGACTTCAAGGAGGGCAGACTTTGTCCTCTTCAAGGTTGTATGTAGAGAATCATGAGATAAAGCCCTGGAGGGAAGAGCAGCCCCAGAAGAGTGGTTAATATTCAAAGATCACCTCCTCCAAGCTCAGGAGCAATGCATCCTAGCAAAAAGGAAGTTGGGCAAAAAGGACAGAAAACCTGGAAGGATAAAAAAGGAGCTCCAGCACAATCTCAAACACAAAAAAGAAATCTACAGAGGATGGAAGCAAGGACTGTTAATCTGTGAGGAATACAGAGAAGTTTCCACTATAAGCAGGACATAGATCTGTTGGAGTGAGTCCAGAGCGGGGACAAGAAGATTATCAGAGGACTCGATGGCACTTTGGGCTACCTGGTCTAGTGGAAGCTGTCCATGCCCATGGCAGGGAGGTTGGACTAGATAACCTTTAAAGGTCTCTTCCAACACAAGCCATTCTATGATTCCATTATATGGTCTTTCTTCCTCAGACTCCTGGGCTTGTTAGATGATCCTTTGACCCTTTTTACAGCTTCTCAGTATTGCATCTTCTTAGCCTCATTCCTCACATCCTTTAGGGCCCTCACACAAGATGCACACAGGAGGGGACATCAGCAAGCTGTCCTCCACTCCCTTCCTGCATTGTGCTGACAACCTGGGACCCTTCCAGCACTTTTTATCATTACTCCTAGGCTGCTGTTCTTTCCTCTCTGCTCATCTACCTCCTGCCCTCCTTATCAGTCACAAAGTCAATTTGTGTGAATAAACTCATAAAGTAAAAAGGTTCCTTTTAGTCTCCTGAAACTTTCTTTTCATGCATTTTATTCAATGTGTACTTTGATTAATCCTCTTAAAAATTATCTGCTATTCAGGATAAGGGGAATTAAACAAAACAGAAAAAAATAAGTAGTCTTTAACAGCTAAATCTTTTACATATCTATATATGTTATTGGTCAGACTATAAAGACATTTTAAAAAACCGTCTGAAATTTCAAAGCATCAAGAATAAAAATGTAATATCCCTGAGGTGTTGTGTGTTTCTTCTTCTATCTCCAACTGGTGTTTTACAAAACTCTTCAGGAAAAACCCCATAACAATTCTTTTGTGAGTAGATGCAACATAAAGCGACTGAAGGCTTTATTCCAGAGTGTCCAAGTGGGAAAATGTAGATGTGACCAGCGAGTACTTGACTGTAGCTTTTACCATGCTGTAGCTGTGGGCCCTGTTAAACATTCAGTCATCATCTGATAGACAGGAACTATTTCCATATTATAGACACTCTTCTGAGAAATTTTGTGTCACACGAGTGAACAGCAAAACACAAATTTGCTGATATGCATTTTATAAAATAAACTTAAATTTTAAACTTATTCACCAATGTTAGCTGACACTGTTGTTTTCTACTTGCATTTAAAAGGAGACACTCCAGCAAATAAGAGGAAATCACCTCTGTATCTCATCCATCACCCAACCTCTACTTCCACTTATTCACATCAGCATGAACCCAGAGGAACTGTGAGACCAGCAGCAGGGCTGGTACCGTTTTGCAGAGCTGGAAAAGCCAGCGCATTCTGCCCATTCAGGGCCACAGTTGGCTGCCTAAGATGGAGAAGGTGGATGCAGATGGAAGCACACACATCTGTAATGATGAGCAGGATCGATGAGAGCATTAATTCCATCAGTTGTTTAATGCAGTGGTTGTTTTCCTCTAGAGAGTTGAGTTCAAATTCAATTTAGATGGGAAGTCAAAATGATGCTGGCCATTATTTTCCTCCCAAGAAGATAGCTATCTACCTCACCTACCATGACATAATTGGCAATATCTACTCAGGACAGATCAAGTCTAAGATTGATAAGGACTGTTGGGCACTGAACCTTGAACCAGGGCTGCCTGCACCATTCCTTACTTGGACTAGTATTGCTAGTTCCATAAGAGCACAAAATCTGTATACAATACCTCAAAATAATTAATTCATTAAAAACATACATGTCTTCTGGAGAAGTTTAAACCTGCATCCTAATTAACAGCAGGAATATTTCTGTTGGTTTTAAAAGGGATCACTAGACCCAGTAATTGCTGCATTTAAGGAACACATTTTCAAATGCAGCTTACTAACTTTTATGGTCTCTACATTTCACCTGCTGAAACATATAGGAACTTGCTCCTGACTGTGGCTCATCAATCATCTGCACTGAGGATTTGAAGACACAGTTGAACTTAGACTTGCACGTAGTTTGAGCCTACAGCTTCCCTTTTGGTGGGCCCTGAGCCAAAGGAAAGGGAAGAAGTGAGGGGGTATGTGGCTCCTTCTGTGGACAGGACTCCTCCAGGATGTACACTCAGATTCAAACCCAGGACCACCTCCCTTCTTTGAGGCCACCTTGCTGTTTCAATCTGGGAATGACTGTGGCACCAACACGCTTAAAAATATCAACCATGATGTTGAAGACCTTTGTATCAAGCCCTGTTATCAAGATGCTGAACATTTCCTAAACCAAGAAACCTGTCAAAGATGAGTAATTCTCCTCCTTACACTCAGGCCTTATCCCAGCTGAAATTATGGCTTTGTTTATCATTACTGTACCAACATTCAGGGTCAACTTCTGCATGGACAGAGCTGAGCAGGGAGGAAAGACAATTTACCTCCTTGAGTTTCACACTTTCAGCAATGTCTCTTCTAAAACAGGTTTTATTTGCTATTCACATGTGGTGAGACTTTCAGAGGATCTTAGCATATACTGGCAACAAAATTTAGTCTTCAGCATTCAGCTTCCTCTCCAAATGAAGGACTGTGTCATCTCTGGGATCAGAAATATTAAAAAATGTGAATTCTTAGTTCCAGCTAAAAAGGACATTTCCCACTGCTTCAGTGTACAGGGGTTGTGCTTAGTGATTCAGTAAGACCACCTTGACATTTAAACATATGTCACTCACTTCAAAAATGTTTCTAGCCCTCCACCCTCGTCAGCCCCCTGGCCCCTATGAAAAGGAAACCGAGCCTTTTAAGGGCATCTGTCAAATGTCAGGCAAGCATGCATAATCTGCACTGTGCTCCCAGGGTAACTGCTGAATAGTTGCTGCTAAACCCTTCTGAAATTAAGGAAAGAGACAGACCTGTTGAAATGAGATCCAAAACAGGAGGAACTTTTAAAAATAATTTGTTGGTACAAATGCAGAGACTTCCACTTGGAAACGCGTGAGTCTGTCACTAGTGGCAGCAGACTGCCAAGGCACACATTTGTGACACTGGCTGTCATAATTAATTCCTTGGCAATGGTTGCTAGGAAAAGAAAGTTACAGAGAATGAAGCCAGCACAAGGTATCCAATACCAGAAGAGGGAAAAAAATTGTTTAGTGAAGCCTTTGGGAGGACACAAATTAAGCTTGACTTTTTACGTCCTGTAGTTTATTAACCTTAAAGTGTGAAATTCTTGAGAGAATGAGAATAGAGCATGAACAGAACAACTGTGAGTGTTTCCTCTGTATTGAAATGAAGTGATTATGTGCATCGCTGCAGCACATAAATGACAGAGATGTTGAGAAACTCAGCATTTCCAAGATAATAAAATGAATGGGCAGAGGAAGTTTTCCTTAGCTCATAATGATTTATAAGGCAAACTAGAAGCCTTCTAATCTATTACTCTTGGTAACAGTTACCTTCACACCCAGAGATGTATTTATATATGCAATATATCCAGTAATATCCAGTCAGAAGCTGAATGATTTATCTTGTGGTCTGCAAATTACATTAACAACATAATTAATAACTTAGATATAAAAACTGTGTATGTCAGAGCAGTATGTCATGTAATCAATGGCAACAAATCATTTTCTCTGGTGTTTAATGACTCTTTCAAGAGGATGAATCTATAAAAACAGAAGAGTCAATCAATGAGGAGGTTGCATACATTGTCTGTCCTATTTGCAGATTTGAAAACTGAAGTTGCCTTTATTGTTTAAATTTTAGCTATTGGAAATCAATCTGGGAACATAAATAGAGAGGGGGGAAAAAGTATTAATGGCCAAAAAAGTGCTGGTATCTGTAAAATCTAGTCAGAATTGCCAACTTCCCAGGTATAGCCAAACCCTGATGACATAAAACATTTACGAAACCATTATAGCTCACACAAAAGCACAAACATGGGCAGTACATTGGAAAATTATCTTTTGAAAAGGGAGCACTCTTTCTGCAAACTGTAATGCACAACTTGGATGGGTCCTGCAAAATCAATGATCTTTCCTGACAGCCCTAGTTCATTCCCAACGCCTGCTGCTGAAAGTGTAAGTCAAAGCCCACCTCATCCATTTTCAGGAGCAGAGTAAGGTAATGCATTTGTGCAGGAAATAGACTCCCTTTCATTTACTGACTCTGGGTGAGCATTTGCTCGACTTGTTTCCATAGGAAGGTGACCTGAGCACAGGGAAAAGCTCTTAGCTAGCAACTGCTCTAGACTGTCAGGTTCCTCCCTGGTTTTTGGCAGCACACTTTCCACTTGCACTGGCTCATTTCAGGTGAACACACTCATTCAGAAGTCAGGGCTGTAATTCAGAAAATGCTTTCATGTTGTTATGACAGATTTTTGTATTCATTTTTCCACTCTAAGATGGAACGAACAACTGCCTTCTGTGTAGCTTGGAGGCACTCAGAAGCTTAAAAAATAAAAAAGAGAATTAATAAGGACATCATGCTTTTTCTCTGCTATCTGTCTGGATAAAAAGCTTTTAGTCTGAAGACAGCAGAACCTGGACTGAAGTACATTTGGGTAGATTCATCTTTCCAGACTTTTGATGTCTACAGTGCCCATTTCTGTGCTGGTTATCCCACTCTCTACTAGTTATAGCTAGAAAGGCTGTGTACTTTGACAGAACAATGTCAGAGGTCAACGTGAGGATGAAGTAAGTATTCTCTTCCAATTAACTCAAAAGAATGGCCACTTCAGGTGGAGAAGTCTACCTTCAGGCTGTTTGTGGGTATTCACCCAAGTGCCCCTTGTTTGCCAGGAGCTTCAAAGTCCTGAATGCCTTTGTGGATGTGGCCCACAATACCTCTGAGAAGTGCGGGTATGGTTATGCTGATCAGAAGGGCAATCTGACTGCTCTCCTATGATGTACAGAGAACAAAGCTCAGCCTCCACCTACTCCCAGCCCCACCCAGTCCCCTGCCTCCCTGCTTGCTTCTGGCCACGGAGGGTATTATAGCTTGAGCAGCTACAGAGCAATAATTACTATTTGTGTGCATTCTTTTCATTGCCGTATTTTTTAGAAGCCACTCTTGATCTTGTTCAAAGCGTGACGCATGGAGGATAACGACTCCTGGGACAAACAAATGGCACTATTTAGCAGTGCAAGCCTCACTTTCCAGCTGCATTTGTGTGTATTTGTACGCTTCCCAAGGCAGAGCTGGAAACCAACTTCAGCTGTACAGCGACAAGGTTGGAGGGAGGGACTGAGGGAGGGAAGGAGAGAGGAGGGGGGGAAGGAGAACAATAAGATTTTAGATACCTAGAACAGGCAGCGTACGGTTAGATAAGAACAACCCATATACTGCAAAAGCCAGAGACAGCCAAGGATCAGTTACACACTGAGCCTCTAATGATCTGCTTACATCAAAAGCCCTTTCAAGGCACAGCAACATACCTGCCCTGCAAAGGCTCCTGAGCTATGGGATAATGTAATGATCCGTACAATATCCCTTCTCCTTTGTGAGTAGTTTAAGCAAAGAAAACAGCCGCTTTGACTCCAGTATTAAGCCTCATCTTAACTCGGAACAGTAATGCCACCCTATATGCTAAAATGTGCTGTGTTTGTGTGCAGAATGACTACTCTACCTGGGATACTTGGGCATTCCCTGCTCAGCTTCAGTATTTTTTTAAATTTTGATTTCTGGTTCTCATTGTGTAGTTGTGTGGGAGCTGGGAAGTAATTCTCAAATCGGTTGAATTCATCTTATTTGTTTCACGAGCAGGTATTTAGATGAGCTTTGTCTCCCTAAACCTCTTAATATAAAGAGTAAACTAGATTGCCTGTGAGTGTATTGACTGTGTTAAGAATGCTGGATTGTATTGCAAAGGAGTTCAGACCTGTAATGTTATCACTCAGCAGGAATGGATCCCATCAGAAGGCACATGGCGTGCCATGACGTAGCCAGCCTTAGACCACAAAAGCAGACTTTTCTCTGTGAATTAGACAAACCACACAAAAGGCAACAATAGCTAGCATAAACACTATTTAATACTATTCACAGGCTATTGAAGAGATGGGCGTTGACTAAGAATTGCAGCAAAGCCAGTACATTGTTGTCAGATGAAAGGACGCCTAATGAACAGGAAGCATCATTTGAGCAGGCTGACAGTAACCATATAACTGCAGGATTGTGGGACTGGCATTTACCCCATGGGTCTTTACAGTCAAAAAAATAAAGAGAAATTAAAGCATAAGGAATCCTTTTTTGTAGGCACTTAAAGCCCATAAAGCAACACAAGAAAGTGTACAATTGTCTTTTCATGATTTGTCTGTGCTTCAGCTAATCATAAAAAAGAACTTTCGGGGTGCAGTAACTATAGGTTCTGTGTCACAAAATAAACCCTTCCAACAATGGAAGATTTGGGTATTTGCAAATTATCCCAATTGAAATAAGAGCTACATTTTTTTCTTCAGCTATTTCAAGCGATGTTCTAGCAATGGCTGCCTTGGTAATGTTATGATGATAAACACTTCCGTACTTGCCCCGACAGCCAGGCTAAATCAGTGCTTTTGCAGTGGTCCTACTTGATTTGCTTATGAGTTAGGGTGGAAGGAATATAATTAAAAAGGTTCCCTTCTGATACAATTATTCCAACTATGTTCTCCCATCCCTATGATCATACACAGAAGAAAGCTTCCAATTGTTCCTGCTTTGTGTAGCCAACCTTTTAAATTAAGCACTTAAGATGCAAGCAAGATGCTAAAACTCCTTTCTGTCGAGACTTCAACTGAGACAGAAGAGACTCAGGTTCTTAGAGAACAAAGATCCAAGAGCTGAATTTACTTAGTGAGAGTTTTTCTGAGTAAGACTGAAAATATTTTAGGACTGGTATGTTTCAAAATATTCTTTGGGAGACTGAATCTGGAACAGTGTCCACAGAAAGACCTCCAGGCCACTTAGGCCTGTTATTTGGCAAAAGGCTGTGATGAATAGCATTGTGGCCAGGAAGAAGATATTATTATGTTCTGAAACCAAAGAACAGGCTCTGTGCTGTTTGCCACTGCCTGGGCAGGGACAGTGGAACCAGATATATATGTGCATGTGTGTGTTTATATAAGTGGATTGGAAGATCAGCTCCTGAATTCCTGATTTCTCTGCACCCTGCCCCGGTAATGAAGCAAGCAGTACACACAAGGGGCTGCAGGGAAGATGGGTATAGTTCTCTTTATTCCCACTTTTGGACACTTCAACCACTGAAAGCCCCAAAACAAAATTTTTGGCACTGAGACTATGAGTAGGAGACAAAGCAAGTTTCAAGTAACAAAGAAGTATATCCCATATCATGGTTTAACCCCTTTCTCCACTAACTCCTAACAGCTCATTCACTAGGTACACTGTAATACACTTTCAGAAAAGGAAGAAAAAGCAGATGTTGAGGGACTGAAAACCTAAGATCCTCTACCACACAAAACAGCTGTGAAAAGGTAATCTGTGTTGAACTGTGTTTCAGAGGATTCCAGCTAAATTGCCCCCTTAAGGATTTCATTTTCTTTGCAAAAATTCAACTATTTGAAAATTAGTTCTACATTAAAAATGCTCTGAATGAACAAATGAGGGACCCAGCCAGCTCCTGACTCACTATCAGCCCAATTTACCTCACCCACGCAAACCTTTTGATATGTTCTGAATTAGAGCATTGGTTATGCAGTTGACTTTACATGCTGTTTATTAACTGGCAGAAGGAGACCAAAAGAAACACTGAGATTATAGCATGCTGTGCCATTACACTGTTTTTAAACATCTCCTTTATGTTTATATAAATATATTTAAATATACATTAAAATAGAGAAGATGGTTTTAACCAATAGAGTTTGAGTGACTGCTGTATCTAGTTCTAGAAGTACATAAAATACAATTACAAAAATTCATTGAACTTGTGCTGGTGAGTTGGTTAGTTAATGTTTAAGGGGGCACAGCTAAGATTTTCTGGGCAGAATAAACAGAGTAGGATGTGAGTGAGGGGTGATCGAATGAATAGCTGATTTAGCTTTAACCACTGAGTGACTTAGTGTAGTTTATCATATATTTAAGGCTGGAAAAGGAAAACAAAAAGAAAGAAAGAAGAGAAATAGAAGTTTAATTAAATGCCATGGATGCAGTATAATGCAAATCTCACAAATAGAGCATAATTGGTTTAGCAGAGGGATCCAATGCCATAAATAACCATTCATAATCATATACAATTAACATATCAATAGTTCTTTTTTTGAGTTATAGTCCATAAGCTAAGTTAGTTCTTCACTAGAAAAGTCTGGCAAAACCAAGCTGTTAATTAAACATTTTCAGAATTCAGTGTCACATTTTTACTCCTCCACAAAAAAAAGTTTGAACCTATTAAAGTGTCCTTCTTTTCACAAGCAGAAGGACACATTTTTTTCCTATTTATTACCATATAAATCTTCAAAGAGAAGAAAACCAGCAATCTCAAGCCTTTCCATTACAGCTGGCTGTGCCCTAGTACAGTACTGGGACAAGGCAATAGAGCAAAGACGTTGGCTTTTTTCACAGAATGGAGTTTGTGCCTGATGAAAAAAGACTTCATGATGATCTGAAACAGCCCTAAAAGAACCCAGTCCCAGATGAGGGTTTATGTACTTTAGGTGATAATTATAAGAGTAGGCTAAAAATCATCTTTTCCTTGGAATTAATTAATATCCCTCTTCCATGTATATTACAATAATTCAATCCTGATGTCTCAGAAAAAAAAAAGGCTCATTAAAGAATGGTAAAGAGCCTGCCAGCTACCTGCAGAAGTGCTGAGAACTCTCAGAGTACTCCCAAATTAAAGGGGAATTAGAAAAGCTTTAATACTTTGCACAAAGGCCTGAGATTTTCACCTCAAAATTGCTTCAAAGAAAGGTGACTCTCCAAGCAGTTGGAGTCCCTGCTCTGCTTTGAACAGAAGAAGAGATGCAGACAGGCTTGTTTTCCAACTTTCCTGGGATTTCTCTATATTATTAACGTCACAAAACGTAACTCCACACAACAATCACCAGCCCCTTTTTCACTGATTTTTCCCTGGGCCTTCCTCCACCCCAGTTCCTCTTTCTTTCCCCCTCCAAAGGCCTCTCCTTATTGCCCAGTCTGTTCTCACATAGTCAGAATATCTCTGTGTCCATTTGGATGCTTCAGCTGATGGAGAAGAAGGTGACAAAATGGTCCAGGTCCCTGCAGTGCCTCTCGCTTCCTCGTTGTTCAGCCCCCTATTATGACAATGTGCAGTGATGCTGGGTTTGTTTTCAGTTCACTGGTATGTTATCTTCTAATGAGGACTCCACTGGAAGGTCTGAGAGCAGCTCTGTGGTCCTGCATGTGACAATGTTTTATCTTTACATCCACACATTTTCACCCTCGCCTGCAAATCAGTCAGGCAAACCCACAAGGGACGTAATTTTTATTTATCTCCACTAAAACTACTGGTTTTGAGCTGACATCCACCTCACCATGAGGAACACAAGGATACAAACACCTACCAGGATTCTCTCTCAAAGAAACCATGTCAAGCTCCAGCATCAGGTATGTTTTAAAAAGATGTGATGACTTTTTTCCCTCCACTTAATGTTGTTATATTATATAATCAGCTTAAACACAAATAGTAGTTAGGACAGATATCTTAGGAGTTACAAAACATTTTTCTGAACAAATGTCCCTTCTGGACTCTTTGTTGAAATGAAATGGGACTCCAAGACATAAAAAAGTTGGAGTAATGAATGTCACCTTTCACCCCTTAATTCTACTGCCATAGTCAGATCTGTTGGTTTTCTTACCAACATTTCATTAACAATGCTGTGGGAGGAACAGGGAGTTTGATTGATGGGAACAATGTTATGCTAAGCTAGTTGATTATTTCATATTGGATGTCATACAAAGATATCTAATGGCACTTAAATCATTAGCTAATGTAAAACAGAGAACATTTAAATCATGAGATAATGGGTGCAGATGCTGTACTAGTGCTTCCTAATCTCTGAATCAGCCGAACTTTCAAAGCCAAACTCTAAATCCAGGGTTTCCAAATTCTGCAATACCAGTGCAAAACTGTCAGGCATGAAAAAACAGCACCCTGCTAGTCAACACCACAGCCTTATAGCCACAGATCTCTGAGCTTAATCACTTGCTAGGACTTGATGACATTCCTCATTAATTTAATGTGGTTTTTATCTTCAGAAGTAGAATGGCACACTTAGTGGAATTTATTCCACACACCTGTATTGTGTATACTCCATGTATGAATGAAGCCTCATGGGCAGACATTAGTGGCACTGAAAACAGCAAGTGCCAATGTAAATAATATCTCTACCTCATTTTGGGCACAGGTCTAAGTCTTCCACCCACTGGAGAATATGAGCACAAGCCTTTCTTCAGGTGAGAGCCTGAGCAGGCATCTGGAGAGCAGTACAAGGGAACTTTGGATCTGAAAGGGGAATGAGTGTGCCAAGCACAGATCTATCAGGAAAGAGAATGTTGCAGGTGATCACTTGGGGGGCTGATGGGACACATGGAGGCAGTCAGGTCCATCATGCTCGATTTGGGAAACCTGTCTGTTCTCTGTCTCCCACTGACACAGCTTACAATCACCACCTGATCAAGGAGACCTTTCTCAACAAGTCCTGACGATGCCTGATGAAATGAACTACTCAGGCAGTGAAGGCTGAAGACCATGATGAACACCACAAGGAGCTGCAGGTGAGTGATATATCAAAGGATGGGTGTGGGAGGGTTTAACAAGAGCAGTGATGGGTTTGGAGCAATGAGTGAGAAATATGGCTTTGCCCATGAAATATGGCAGGTGGCCCACCTGCCCAGGCTTGTGGGAGGGAAATCTGCTCTGTAAGAGGAAGAGAGGGAGAGTGGAGTGTCAGGAGTAACACAGCTATGGGGCAGACTGAAAGACTGAAGGGAGAAGGCAGCTAATATCAGAGAAGTCTCAACAGGAACATCTGAATTTAAAATTACTGAAGAATTTCTGCATCCCAGAGGAGAGGAGAGGAGAAAAGAAAAGAGAAAAGAAAAGAAGCTTCCTAAAACAGTGTTTCACTGCTAACTATGTTTTACATAGCAAGCTGCAGCTACTCAAGCTCTGATTTTCTACTCGGATAAGAGTTTCCCCCACTCCTGTGCTGGGGTCACCCTCAGAGCCTTTATTTCATTGCAGCTGGTATGTGGGCAGCACAAGAGAGTGCTGCTTCTGCTGCCCCTAACAAGCAGGGCTATTCAGTGAGAGCCCTTCGACATCCTAACCCTCAAAATGGACGGGCCATTTTGAGCACTTCTGTTCAGACCTTCCTTTTGTCCTAACTTCCTTTCCTTCTTAGGACATTTTTTTCTTTTTTTTTTTTTTTCCCCAAAAGACACTGCACAGTCCAGAAATTCTCTGCTCCTTGTGTTGCATGTCTGGAATCCTAACAAGTCAAACCACAGGAGTTAAGCCAAAAATCTGAATGGAGACAATTAAATTCTTCAACACTTGCAAAAATTAAGGAGTCATAATTTATACTGACTTTAAAATCCACCCCATCTGTTAGTACATTTCTAACAATGTGACTTGTCACAGTAAAAAGTAATTAAATGAAATGTATAAAAACGAGTCTCATACTGGTTTATGCATAAAATATATTTTATTATAATTAGTCACCTGAACAAAAGATGATGAAGCAATTATAACTGGCAACACTTTCAGACTTTAAACACACAGCAAATGTAGCACAGGCAAAATATTTTCTCCATAAAGAATTGATTCACACAGAATATTTTATTTAGGTAATCCAATTGTATTCAAGAAACAGAAAGTTTTGTGAAAGGACAGCAGTTATGTACAGTGTTGGGACCTGATTCAGAGTCAATTAAAAAGCTCCTGCTGATTTCAGTGGCTTTCAACCAGCTTCCTCAGTGTGCCACTGTGCTGAAGAGCTCCCTCTCTGAGCCAATAGAAGGAATCAATGGTCTTTTACACTAGGAGAAGAATAACCCACCCGGATTAAATTGATCTCACTGGCTCGACTATGTAAAAAGTTCACATTAAAGCTGCCCATTATCATATGAATAATCAAAACCTTCTAATGCTGCTACTGTTTTTACCATTTCCATGTTGTCTCGTTGTGTTGTTTTTGTTTTTGGGGGTTTTTTTTTCACTTGACACTTGCAGACACACCCATAGTATTTTATTTCTGAGCTAGAAAACAGAAAGCTCTTTGGTTCAGTGTAATATCTTCAGGTGTGAGGTGTTATTGTTTGTCTTAACAGGCTAAACAAGAAACTTTGAGAGAAAAAAAGGAACTTTAAAAATATAGTAATAAACCCATATGCAATGAAAATCTTTTCCAGGGGAGAGAGATGGGATTCATGCTGTAAGCAGAAACAGCAGTAAAAGCAGAGAAACAAAAAGAACATCCAGAGAGGGAATGATGAGGAGATCCATTTCTAACCTGACTCGACCAGAGGGAGACTGTCCTTGTCAGTAATTTAGGAAGAGCCACTGGTAGTTGCTAAACAGCCTCCTCCAAGGGAGTAGCTCTCTGCACCATCACAAAAGAAACAAACAATCAGACAAAGCCATTTAGGGTCAGAACAGATAATAATGTCTGTCCTTCTGATCTTAGCATGAATTTCTAATATGTCTCAGAAACTTAAATCTCCTTCTTCCCTTTCCTGCAGCTATAGCCTTTTAAGTTTCTTCTGCTTTTGGGCAATGAGGATTTTGTTTATAATGTGGAAAATACAAAATCCAAAGAAGTTTTGTTCAAATTCCTGGAGGGAATTTCTTTCCTTATTTATGTCTCTTAAACTAAGAATTTAAGTTATGCAAATCTAAGTTGCCAACTTTATATTATGCTTGTGCATGTTCTTTGTTTCTTTAATCAACCCTTACTCCTGTCATGTTGAAAAAGGACAAACTACAATAAACAACAATCAAGTTTTCCAGAAAGTAGCACACAATCCAGCATTAGTGTTCCTTGCCATCCTTCTTTTCTACCTATTTATGCCCCGAATCTAGGTGACCAATACTGCCCACAGCTAAGAGCACTGTAGCCCAGAACACTGCCATAATATTGACTCTGTAGCAGTAAAAGAATAAGTGACATTGTTCATAACTCAAACATCACTACCATATTTCACTTCCAACATTTAAAAATAAAAACCAGAACCCCAAAGCCTTCATTATTTAAGTTAAACAATGAAACTGTTACTGTGTCGCTTGAAGCCCTGCTTTGCTCCCAGTGTCCTAGGACAACTTTTTTTCCTGAAGAGTGATGAAGAAAACATTTTATAAGACACGGATGCATCCAAAACACAGCCTCTTTTTATCAGTTCCAGGATTACAGGTTGCCATGAAATGAAGGATAAAAGAGGGAAAGGATTATGCCGGGAAAACACAGAAAAAGCAGTTTCATCTCCCTGTCAAGGTAAGTTACAAGGAGGCAGTCTTAAAAGGTGATAATTTTCTTCACCTTCCTTGTTACCTGGGAAATGCTTAGAATAAAGAAGAATAAAATGTGAAAATGCCTCAGCCTGTACAAGCAAGCCAGAACAGTGTTGACAGGATTACAGAAGTTGCCTAATTAGTTCCTTCTTTGCTAATATCCACCCTAAGAACTCCACTTTAACTGGTAAACAATCAACAATTCAGGGAGAGAAAACTGGGAGCTAAATACCAAATCTGAATGCTCTTCTTCCCTACTAAGAGTCACTTGCCACCAGAGCTGCTCCCACGGGCAGCAGGGACGGGTCTGGGAGTGGGGCAGCTCCCCCTGCCACAGAGGGGGCAGTCCAGGGGCAAAGTCAGTCAGCCCTGCAGCCTCCCCAGGGTGACCCTCCTCGTCCCTCTCTTCCACCAGCGTTTGGAGTGGGGAGAGGCATAACTCAGCCTTGATTGATTTCTGTTTCTTGAAAGGAGCAGGAATTCCTCATCAGGCGTCTGTGTCCACTTGTGGGATGTTTGCTTTCCACACAGCCCCACGAGGAGAGGGGTGGATGCTGCTGCTGTGCTATTCCTGTGAGACCCACACTAAAACCAGATGTGACAATGATCAGCAACGGGATTTCTTTTGTGTCTTGAATGTGTGTGCACATGACTTGCAAACTATGGCTCATTTCTTAGCATATTATAATTGATAAAATCCTGGCCCACTGTTTACACATCCAAATAAACAGAAATTACTATGATTTACCTTTTCCCTCTTCCTCTATTTAAACAAAAAAAAGTAGAAAATTTTAATAAACCTACTTGTCTAAAAGAGAAATTAATACCAGACCCCTAAAACGTCCCAGCAACTTGATAGCAACCATTGTGCATGTTTTTCTCTTCTTTAAAGGAATAATAAAAAAAGTCATACAACTCACAAAGCTGCCTCAATTCATTGCCATACTCATTTGCATGTACATTTTATTCCCATTCTTTTACCTTTTATTTGTGTCCCCTAGATGGTTAACTCCCTAGGGAAGGGATTATATCTTTCCTTTCTTATATAGTTCTATGCATAATGGTCCCCTACTGGTTCCTTTGGACACTGCCATAATATAAATACAAATATTTACTACCACTGCTAGTGCCTAAAAGAATTACCCCTTATATCTGTGCAGCCATAGTCAGTAAAATCCTGCAGATCCTGGTGCAGTAAATGCATTTGAATTGCTGTTATGTATTGATCCAAATGTGAGTGGTACTGTAAGACCTGCAGCCATCCAGGTTAGCTGGTCTAACTCCTCATTTGCCATCATCATCAGGGCTCTATATCACTGCTAACCTGTACATGCAGTAGGTTACATGCCCCACACTGGGTGAATAATTTTCTTTTTCACAGGGCTCACCATTAACAGGGGGAGAAATTATAACCTGTGTCCAGCAAGCCTGCTGCCTGGCAATCCTCCTCCCTTTCATTTGCAGAGTGGCACACTAAAAGCTGGCAAGATAGACTTTATGCAAAGCCCTTCTGTAATAAAGGTAAGACACAAGGGACTACTTGTAAATGACTGATTTTCTCCTTTCTGCTCAGTTCTCAGCTATATATTATATATTATGGTCTGGTGTTACAGGGAGATTATGTATTTGTCACATGGTAAAAGTTTTCATGACTGCTGACTCCACTTTCCACACTTAAATCTATGATTTTTCTAACAGGCCCAGGCACACACGTCCTTTTAAAGCCAAGCTCAAATGAAATACAGTATCAAATGAAAATAATATTATGGCAGGTGTCTCAGTTCCAGATTGTTTTTCTTAGATTGATAGCAAGACTTTACTCCAGGATATAAAGTCTGTCTTACCAGTAAATACTGTATTATACATGGTTTAGGTATATACAAGGTTTAGATAGAACAGCTGTGTGAACAGCAAAGGAATTTACTTTTTCCTTTCACCTCTAAAATGGGTCCATTTCTGAAGTACAGCTATTCTTTAGTTCTGCAAATTGGGTGCCAATTCTCAGAGACAGACACTTTCTTGCCTGTACAAAAACAGAAGCAGATGGGTTATGCTTGGAGTGTCTTGAGATGGTGTGGCTGATTTGGTCTCCTCTGGAGGCTGCCCTGCAAAGCCCCAGGCTGATGTTATCACACCAGTAACCACAAAAGGATGACTGGACATCCTTTTGTCTGTGCTATCTCAGTGGTTTTCCGAGCACGTGTCAGGCTCTGCTTCTCAAAACAAACACAGGGTCTGGACCTGCTGCTAAGACAGAAGTGTCAGGTGCAGAGTTCCTGTTTGGAAGTCCTCAGGAAGCAGAGAGCACAGACCTGAATGTGAGGAGATGGAGGAGATGATGGGCAGTTTCCTTCTGCTCAGCAGCAAATACATGCACCAGCTTTCTCTTTCCTGACCTGTAGATGGCTGCCCATGAGATGACTGCTCTGAAATTTCATCTCAGTCAAGGGAGAAAAATACACACTTTTTAGAGAAATGTCCATTTAGTTGTATGTTTTGTGATCAGATAAATCTCTTAAACAGATCCTTCCTGTTTCTCGTTGGTATCTCAGTAAAAGCCACCTCTAGCTGGCACATAAGTTTCAGAGACAAAAGTGACTCTGGCCTTATGAACATGCACTGGTTTTGTCATCCACCTCTAAATTGAGACCTATACACCAGCCTGACAAAAGTGCTGTCATATGAGCTGATTTACTCAAGCAGCATAAATTTCTTGCTTTTTGCCACTTGCTCTGTCCTTGTCCTTAAACTGCCATCGAATCCTGCTACCAGTTCTTGTATTTCCTGTTGCTTCCCAGACAAGGTTTCCTTTCTCTTCTCCACAGGTTTCTTGTATTAGTCCGTGCACAGCGAACTACTCCATGAAGTTATCTAGAGTGTACCTCAGATGTTGATACCACCCCAGAAAATATCCTTAAATATATATTGATCCTAAACAAGACTGAAAATACGATTTTTGTACCAAGTTAGATCTGCATCTTGAGCAAACAAATGAAAACTGTCGACTTTTAAGTGAACCACCCTCTTTGTTTTGCCTAATGAGAAGCCCATGCATTTGATTGCTCGATCCATATCTTTGATTCAGCACACAAGGTAACAACTTTCAGCTTTTCCTTCTGCTAATGCAGATAATTAGTGTCTGTCCAAAATCACTAAATATCACTTAATATTACCATAGGCTGAATTCAGCTGCCTGCTTAATTTCTCAAAGCTAGTGGGACTTGGCTGCATTATTTTATTAGCATTTCATTAGCATGTCTAGAAGACTGTTTTCCAACATTTTCAACCTAGCATTTGAGGGGACTTTATTTGGAAAATAAAGTCACCTTCTATTTCGGTGTCAGAGGCCGTGTCCTCTCTAACCTTTGGCTGTGTGTTGTGAGGCTGCCAGGGGTGGGCACAGACACCCAAATTCGGTGGTGATGAGTGTGTGGGGGGCTCCTGGTGGGGCCGGGCACTGTGGGCAGCAGACACGGGCAGCACACCCCGGGCTGGAGCCAGGATGCAGCAGGGTGGGTACACGCCATGCACGAGTGCTTGGCAGCACGCCCAGGTCCTCTAGTCTAGACACAGCCAGTGGCTTAATTAACAGCTAAATAAAAGTTAGGCTGAAACTTTAATGTTCCTCGAGGACTTTCGCTGCTGGCTGGCAGCTTTCCTGGCCCGTGTGGAGGGCTACCCGTGCGCAGACAACCTCCAGCCCGACACGACTGTGTAGCACAGCTCACGTGGGGTTCACAAGCTGAGGGGTGCACAGGGTCATGTTACCTGCTTTGGGGTATCTTACCCAGCCTCCATGGCCTCTCCTGTGGGTCCTGTGTCCATGTCCTCCATGGCCTCTCCTGTAGGTCCTGTGGCCAGGTCCTCGTGGCCACGTCCTGTAGGTCTCATGTCATACCTCCTAGTCCACCTGGATGTCTTTGATGCTTTAAGACACCTGAAATCACTGTAGACTCACCTGAGTAGAGTCACTAGGTGATTTTTATCCATCTCCCTGCAAACAGGGATGGTAAGAGACAGTTCCCACCCTTCAGAGTCTCAGCAGTGAAGACCAGTATATGCATGAACATGGCAACAGGATCAAAGTGATGTGCAAATATTCAGCCTTTTATGCTCTAGGTATTACTGAATTGCTACTATGGGACCAACCAGGAGCATCAGCCTTGGGTTAGGACTTGGGTATGACCAGTGCAGACTAGCAGAGAAACTAGCAATGTCTTTGCTCCAAGGAAAAGGCAGAACTTGGAGAAATAAAGGAATCAGTGTTGATAGATAATCTTGAGATCAACACATGCAACCCTTTGAAGCACTGCAAAAGGTCCAGGAGTACCTGTGTACAAATTTAGCATGGAAAAGGCAAATATTTTGCCCAGTCAAAACCAGCGGGGAGCTACTTAAAATAAAGATGAAAGGTTGGATGACAATTGGTTGTGAAAGCCCTTATTGGTGAAAACAGACATTTTTTGTGCAGTAAAAAGGAGAGAGTGAGTCAAAGATAAACAAAGATGCCTGCAGACCTGGCTAGATGGGAGCAAGACAGAAAAACATTTCTCAAGTTCACAGAAAAGCACAGATTTTGCAGGATCTACCTGGAAAACTTGTGCCTCCGGGAATACAACATCTGTGCCAAATGTTGTCTTTCCTCTTAAAAATAAATAAGTATTTTTTACTTTCTTCTTCATCCTCCTTCTCTCTATGATCCTCTCAGGAAAGTTCTCTGCAGAAATGTTGGATTAAACAAATTCCCTGGACCAAGTAGTAGAGCACAGATTTTGCTCCTGTTCTCTGAGATGGGGCAGCAGCTTCTGGTCCTCTTACCAGCTGTCATGACTATAAACATTTGTGCTTTCAAATGAAAATATTATTAAAATGCAATCCATATTTGTGCTTCCTGTGTGGCTGGTCTTAAAAGTAGACAGGTATCACAAGGCCAATAAAAAGAGCTTGGAGAGTGGTTTCTCATTTCTGCTCCCACTACACTGACACAGAGATTTCTCCAAGGGTATTCCAACAACAAAAAAATGTTAATCACTGACATCCTTACAAATCTTAAACTTTACTGTTCTCAGTATATTTCATTAACATCTCCTAAAATGTGAATCTCTAATATTGTGGCTCCCTTCCATCTTTACCAGCATATAGATAGCCAGACAAGCAGAGGCACATTGTCAGTCACCCACTCCAACAACCTCAATCATATGGGCAAAATTACTTTCCTGCAGGTATTCCTGTTTGGATTGGAGCAGATTTAAAAAAATAAACAAACAAACAAAGAAACAAACAGTGAACTTCACACACGTGACTTGTAACTTGGGAGTCTGGAAACCATTATATGTGGAGGATATTGCTGTCTGCATGCAAAGCAATGGTTCCTCTGCTTTTGTCTGCAAAAATCAGACAGTTTTGTCAGAAACGAGACAGAAAAATAGGTCTATTTTTAAAGAAAATACATCAACGAGGTGTACTTCAGTCAGAAAAAAAAAGAGCAGCCGTTTGATTTCCATGAATACTGCTCATTCAAAGCCTGTAGTGAAGACTTCCTAGTTTGCCAGACAGTTGGTGGAGTCAGCCATGCCAAACTTGGCACATATTTAAGAGATATACAAACACAATGGATTAGCGGTATTTATATTTCACCCTTCACCTCTCACGGGGGTCACGTTCTCAGAAGAAGGTGACATCATTGTGAAACTTTACCCTGCTTAAGCCCCAAGCAACATGTCTCCTTATTTAAAGATCAGATTATCCCTTCTTCATTGTTTTGCATTTGATTTTGTTTCTTTTCTCCATTTTGGGGAAGGGCAGCTCACTATTTTGAAGAGGTGATGGAGCATGTCAGGATTTAAGGAGTGAAAGGGAAGAGATTGGTTTGGATTTTCTGCCTCTCTTTTGTGTGCTCTGAAGCTCAATATACTTAGAGTGGTGACTGCAGGTACATGGGCAGAAGAAAGCTTTTGTGCTCTTATAAACCCCAGCGTTTGCTGGGACTATACCTCTATAGTCAGACAACAGGAAAGAAGTTCAAACAGTTTTTTAGCCACTTTCCATTTCAATGGGTGTTTATTAGCAATAAAACCGAGTCCCAGAGATCAGCATTTTAAAGTGCTGATAAGGAGTTTGATGCACACACAGATAACACAATGCAAAGAGCAGTAATGACTATGGATGTCCCTGTTTAAAAGAAAGCTGGAGGACTAAGTCTTGCTCACATCTGAGTTTATAATTTTCCATAAATAGTAGCTGGGTGTTAATATAACATATTATATTATAATGCTGGGAAAACCCAGCAATACTATTTCTCCTACCTCTTCTAGACAGTTTCTTACTTCACCATGCTCAAGCAAACTCCTCAACTTCAGCAGGTTTGTAAACTCTGAATAACTGTGGAAAACACCCATTTTTCTGTCATCTTTATCTAAAGTAGTTTGCAGAATGAGGAGAGCAAATCTGGATCCCACGTCATGAATCAAAGGAGTTTCTCATGTCAGGATTTTTTAGCAATTTTAAAAAATATTGCTAATATAAATTCATTGTATTTTATATTAATGGATGTGACAAACACAGCAGATATAGTAATTTCAGGAGAAAACAGTTTCAAAGAAATATGGTAAAGAAAGTGACTCAGTGAGATATTGGCAATTCTGAGGGGAACTCACGTCATTGACCATATGGAAGTGACAAAGTATCACCTCAATGCACTGTTCAAAGATTAATATGAGAATAATGTCATCTTGAATGTCTGCTGAAGGCATGGGTTGTAATTATGTGAATATTTGGGATACTGTCTTCTTACTAAAGCAGGGTGAATACTGCCAAGAATGTTTGATCAGACATTTAACTGGATATGCTTCTGCCTCACTCACACTTCTTTTACACTCACTTTCTAAGCACTGCAGTGTATATTAATTTTACTTGTATAAGCATTTGTAAAAAAAAAAAGGCAGCAAATTTCAAGGTCATATATTTAAGTATTCCTTTTGAAAGGCATTATAATGTAGCATTCATGACAATTTGTGCTTGAAATACTTGTATTATCACTTCATTTGAGCCAACAGCAAGGTCTGAAATTGGAAAAATAACAACCCAACAAAACCCACAAAACAACAAAAATGAAGAGTGCCCTTAAAAAAGCCACGGGTTTCATGGTTCTGTCCCATCTTCTTATTGGGTCAGTCACAAACAGGGAATTAAGACTGGGGAAACCTCCATGTGCATTTTGATCCTGGTCTCACTCCCACAGAAGTCAGTAAAAAAACTTCCACAGATTTCAGTTGTGCTGCATCAGAACTTTCATCCTCAGACACATTAAGTAAGGGAAAAGGAATAGTACCATGCAAGATACATGGCCAGTTTTAATTTACTGAGAGAAAAACATTAACAGGGATTAACAAATACCTGCAGGTATCTGTTAACATTTCACTGAGCTACGTTTTGTTATGTTATATTTCTTTTTATTCACCTCTAAATTCTTACCATATGCAGAAACTAGATGGAAATATTCCGGATCTGCACCTTTTGGCATTGCATGGGGTGTAATTCAGCCCCCATACAGGGGACACACATATGTGCCCAAGTATTTTTCTGACTTACCTTCCTTTTTTGTTTCCCCTTGAAGTCCTTTTTCCTATTGGTTTTATCTGGAGTAGGAACAAGTTTCCCAAAGAGGAAAGTACTTCTTTAAGGAAGGCAATGGAGGAAATTTCATGACTTTGCCGTGTTTCAGTTTTTGGTAGTGCGGCGGTATTTCTGTGTCAATTTCCACTTTCTATATTAATTCCTGGAATAGCAGCTGTTTTGCTATTTTTGCTCCCTTTAATTCACACAGGGCTTTCTCTGAGCCTTCAGAGATTTGATCTTACAGAGGTTTCTCTAGGTAAAGAAGCTCTTTTACATTGTTTCCACCTGAGCATTCAGACTGTGTTCAAAGAGAGGGGAAGGTAAAATTAAGAATGACTCAGCATGTTGACACCTCTTTGAATTGGTTGTCAGGGAGGGAGCAAAGACAGCCCTGTCTGGTATTTTAGCTCATGCTCCTTGTCCCTGCTCCAGCCTGTAGAAATTACTACAGAGGGGCAAAGTTTGAGGATGCTTGTGGACTACAGCTTTCATCCATGGAAATCCATCCAGCACATGCATGTGCTAGGAAAGATGCGTGCAAGGAAAGATGGATCTGACTTTTGGGCATTCCTGAACTACCTGCTGTGAGGTGTATCCTCCTTACTCTCTGTCAAAGCAGAGGTCAAGGAATGTGACCCCCATGAAGGTGCAGACACTCAAGGACAGTGGGGGTCCTGTGCTTATGGCTCAGACCTGCACTCAGGAGCCCTTCAGCTCTTCGTACTGCGCCTCATTCTCAGGAGGAGTGAAATCTTGCAGACAGCAATGACTGTGACAGTAGCTGTGGGAATCTAATACTTGTGAAAATAAAACCTTGCCTTCTACATTGCACTGTAGGAAAGGATAAAAATCTTAGCCATCCACCCAAAGAAACAAACCTAAAAGAATGCAAAACCTAAAACCAGATGAAAATGGATAAATATCTAATGACTGGTTGAAATAATGACCTCTCTTAGACCAAAGTAATCTTTGATACAAAGGTTTGGGAAGAGGCACAAGGAAAGTCTCCCAGTGGTGATGTTAGAAAAGTGAGAAGTTCAATTCAGACTGTAATCAAACGTGGAAATTGTGTTCTAGAGAGATGCTAATTCTCCAGAGAACACGATAGGTGTCGCCAAAAAATACACTGCCGAGGCCTGACATACTCTGGTTCAAGCAACCCTCCCATCCATCACACTTCAAGGCTTTCTAAATTCTGTTTCCAGGGCCTGATCCCTGAAAGACTGAGGAACACAAACAACCTTGCTACATGCCAGTAATCCCATTATCAGGCAGGATCAGGCCCTGATACTGAACATACTATCTCACTGGTTCTAATCAAAATGCAAATGGCTTACACTGCATTTGGGTTAAGCAACAAACACCAGGAATATTTTCAGATTTCGTACTCAAAGAATTGAGAAATCTTTGAGGTTGTTTGTCAAAAAGGGGTTGCATCATTATATTTTTCTGCATTCCAGTTGTGTTAGCTATGTTAATGTATTACAATTTTTAAATCATGTTTTGTTCCCAAGTCCTTCTATGTTTTTTACAAAAACATCTCTATCATTACATTTGCATTTTAAAAGACTGCGGATGTTATACTTACAATGGGTATTATTTACATTTCAGATTTCCATATATCTGCACCAACTGGCTTTGCTGGATCTCTGGTACAATCATGCTTTCCATTATCCTTCTTCTTCTGCTACAAAGATAATTCACTTTACCTCCAAACTTTGCTAGTCATGCTTTGTATAATAACTCATGTCTTACTGTCCCTCGCAACTTTGGCGGCTCGTTAATACAGCACTTACAGAGAGGGTGCACTACATATTGATCTAATTAAACGTTTCTGAATCAGGACAACAATAGTAATGGGATTAATTATTGTAATTTGTGCAGCAGAAGTATATACATAAAGAGGCAATTTCTCCCCCTCCCCGTATAGCCAGCAGAAAATGAATTTCAGACATTAGGACCTGAGAGACCAGAGAGCTACAGCTGCTGAGCTAGTGTCCCTCCCATAGTCCTGGCCAGCAGCTCTGACATCCTTGCACAAAGTAATCACAGATCACAGCATTTAATCACTGAAAACAAGCACTCCAGAGGACAGCAGTGTCAATATCCCACTCTCTCATTATCTGTTTGGATTGCACATCCACACTGTCAGATAAACAGAGTGGAAAATTAAGATTAAAAATATGGTAATTTCATTTCAGGCAGCAGGCACCACTCACTGCCCCTATTATGCTATTGATTACCTCTGAATTCAATTTTTCTTTCAATGCAAACTTTAATCTGTTTGCTACCCAGCAATTCAACTCCCCAAGGGCTATTTGAGAGTAAGTAACCATTTAATCTGATGCTAACTGAAAAATCACCGTCCTTAATGAATTGTGTAAATCATTCAGCTCTAAAGCACCTTTGACTTCTATTTCATTTTTTATTTTCTACTCAATATAGGAAGGGATCGGCGTGTGAATAATTACAAAGTAGCAAGTATTTTTAAATAGAGCAAATATGATAAAAACCCTATTATAGTGGGGCATGTGTAATGAACAGTACTTTTTAATTTCAAAATAGCTATTCATTAAAAAAGAATGGGAGATTAAAAAGAGAGGCTCAAAGCTCAAGGTAAAAGTTGATAGACATTGTAATTACATGGTTAATTTCAAAGATTTATATGCTGTTATGATTTAAAAGGAATTTTTATGACCTGACATTTTCATTTGAGAAGATTTTTTATTTAAAATTAATCTTCTAGCTCCTATTCTTAATTATTTCTTGGCAAGCGATAAATGGGAATACAAAAATGCCCTATATCAAATTTTCAGCAGAATAAATGCATGTGAATTTGTGAACGGCAATAAAGTGGTCCTACTTTCCGTAGTTGAATCACTTTACATTGAAATCCAAGGCTAAAATAAATTCTTTGTATATGGAAATTATTGACACTTTTAGGAAGGCTCTTAAGCTGCAGATTCACACTCTGCTTTTTATTTTCCCAACTAAGAAATTCAAGACTCTTTGGCTAAGTCGAAATTGCCTTTCTACTTTGCAATTCAGTTTTCGGCACACCTTTCCTCCTCCTCAGCTTTGACGGCTTTTCTTCCCAGCTCCCGACAAAGAGACTGGCAGTCCTGGGAGGGACTTTGCCGCCCAAATTTCCTGCAGCCTTGGCGGCAGCGAGGGAAGCCAGGGCTGACTCAGGCCAGACACACACTCAGGAGCTTGTTTACAGCCCGGCTTCTGAAGGAGGCAAATCCCAGTCCTGGGCTCGCTGGGCCAGGCAGGATGCACTCTGTGGATGCTGCCCCCTCCACACACTCAGGGTTTTTCCTCAGAGCTGGCACAAAACTGGAGGCTCAGCTGCAGCCAGTGCCACCACAGAGCCCTTCCCTTGCCACTGGTGACCATGCCTTCTGTTGTGACTTTGCTGATCGTGCTGATATTAAAGCACCTTGAGACCCCTCTAATTTTCACCAAGGAATTGCACCCAGAGCTAACAGGCAGTGGTCTCAGTCCCATATGGGATGTGAGATGCAGGGTGCAGGTGTGAGATGCAAGACAGGGGACACAGGATGAGGGATGCAGGATATGGGGTGTGGGGTACACAGGATGAGGGATGCAGGATGCTCTCTCCCTCACAGTGCAGCCAGAGGAGGGGCAAAGCAGCACACTCCAAAATGCATTTCCCACAACAACAAGCTTGAAGGCAGCCCCCACTTTCAGTCCTGGTCTTGACTTTTGCTCTGCAAAATAGATTGGGCAAAAACCTGGGGGCAAAAGTCTAGGGGCTTCATCCACCAGAAGGGGCCACTTGCACTACCATCCCTCACAGACACCCCCAAATCCGCACGGCCCCACTGCTTTCAGATGGAGCTGCAGAGATGCCAAGGGAGCCCTGCCAGGTCGGAGGCATTGGCAGCATCTCTTTCCTCTACGGCAGCAGCAGCATGTTGAGTAAGGGGAAGGACAGGCTCTGCCTGCCCAGTGCTGTACAGAGGGAGCTGGGTGCAGCGAGGTAGGTCCTGGGGGTGCCTTGCTCGCACAGCGGCTGCACCGCAGCAAGCGGGACAGCCAGCGCCTGCTGCTCTGCTTTGCCCGGGAGCGCAAAGCCAGCGGACAGGCGGGCAAAATACACTGCTCCTGTCACTGTGCTCCCGGAGCATCTGGCTGCCTGCAGCCCCAGAGAGTGGTGACAGTGGTGGCACTCAGGGTACCCGAGCAGGCTCCCCGTGGCCCCCGTGCGCTCACGGGTTCGCGTGTATCCACATGCCCTCAGCATCCTGCCGCCCTCGCACACACTCATCACAGCACATGCAGGGGGATCGGTATGTGATAAATCACAAAGGTGCATACTAAATTACCTTTTTGTGCCTCACAGGCATAGTCACCTGCATTTTCTGTCCCATTTCATACCCTTCTGTTGGCTTTGCTCTCCTTATTCCCAAGCACAAAACAGCTAAACCTGGCTCCCATTTATTTGTGTTTTTTTTTTTTTTGTTCAACCCGCTAGGTAAAAATTCCCTCCCTTTCCACACAAGCTCTAATCCTGCAGGTGTTTATAGGGCTGCAGTACTTTAGGTCCTCAGCTAGCCCAAGAGGTAACCATTACCAGCACCACCACCATGTCTCCTGCCACCAATGACATCCACCTCCTGACTGCAGCAGGCATTAGATTGGGAATCCTACACAGAAAGCTACTGAAACTTCACTGGAACTTGCCCTATCCTTGCCTTAGTCCTACTGACTTCTGTAGGACCACAATAGCCAAGGCTCAATGTAGGGCTTGCTTAGGACCAGTTTGAAGATTTTCCGTCAGGTAAATTGAGAGTGGAGAGGTTTCCACTAAGTGAGGGGAGAATTTTTGCTTTCCTGTGGGATGCTTGCTCATCACCTGGAAATTCCTGAGCTTCCCTATAACGTAAAATTATGACAGCATGATGTACGCTGAAAAGTTTTAAAGGGGGAAAAATACCCTATTCATGTGGTTGAGGTGCACTCTCGGTTTTGCTACAGGTACTGTACAGAGTTGAAGTCAATAAGGCTACTGGCATCAAGAAAGTGTTTCCAGTGTTTACAGAGCCCCAAGTCATCTGGCTTTAGAGGCAGAAGGCTGGAGTGCCAATAATGTTATTAAAAACCCTCTGCGATTGTTCCAAAATATTTCTTTAATAAAAGGTAGCATTTACCAAATAGTCCATGTTGGGGCAGAGTATAAAAGTTTTGCTGGCACTTGTTTGGGAAAGGATGCATTAACCCATGTCTTATGACCCAAAACATGATTGAAGAAAATGATACCACACAGAAAGTGTTTCATGGAAGCACAGCCGTACTGGAATGCTGTGTGCACTGCAGGTCTGCCTGACAACACAGAGGCCTTGAACAGCTTTATTGTCCCATCACAAACACCTTCACAAAATCATAGGCACGTGACACTTAACATTTAAGCTGAATTCTGAGCAGTTTTGTACTACAGCTGCCAAGAGTGTTTTTTAAAAAATTTTTCTAACAGTGGGACTAAGGTCCCATTAGAGCTGTTATCTGTGTGTCTCAAAAATTCAAATCATTACATTCAGACAGAAAGAGACCATATATAAACATTTTGCAATACTTAAATACTTATACATATAAAATCAAGTTCAGTTCAGAAAAGCCAGTACAAAGTTCATTTACATGATGGAGACTTTCTTCCTAAATTAGTTTTGAATATGAGACTTAGGCTCCTCAGGCTCTAGGCAATTTATGTTTTTCTAATTTAATCCCCAAAACTATAAAATTATCAAAACAGCCATTCGACCTGTACTTGCTATATAATTTACCCATGTTGAGGAATTTTAAAAATCAGTCTTCTTTCTACAGAAAAAAGTAAATATGTAAGTATGTAAGCGTGCATGCACATGGTAAATGTACAGATGGTAAATGTACAGTTAATATACCACACATATCCATGAGAGAGAAACACTGAGCTGTGCAACATATACTACAAATATGCTGTATGTGCCTATTTTCTCTCATGGGTGTCATGATAACTTATGATTATACATTAAACAGGTGCTACATGCATTGAACATATTTTGTACACATACCCTGAGTATTTATTAAAAGCTGAAATAATTGCTATGAAGAGAAAATTATATTCTCCCTCCCCCTCATTCCATGTTATACAGAGATGATCCCCACGCAGACAAGGAGGGGGCTGTCTGCAGCTTTTGCCAGCTGAGGAGAGGACCTGATTTCTGCCAGAAAGGAGCATGTTGCTAAACTGTCTCCTCAAGCTACCATGTCTCTTCATGATTCTTTGTGCTTGTGCACAGCAGAAGACAGATCCTCCTTGAAGCAGGGCTTGGCTTTTTGTCACTTGGATTTTGTGCCTCCTCAGGACCCCTTTCCTCTCCTCTCCCGCTGCCACATTCCATAATCTGAAAAAGAAACCCAAACCCAAGGTATTAGATTTGTGCTTTTCAGGTGTATGTGTTGCTCATCTGACTTGCCAAAGCTTATCTAGCCAAGAGGCAGCTGAGATCCTCTGAGCAAAGCCCCTTTTAAACTGGGAGCCCTTACCAGCAGCAGCAGCCTGTGGTTTTACCTGTGCTTTTTTGGTCTCTAAACTCTCACCCAGCAACACACATGCAGTCACCCCCTCAATCCTACACACACACACTCCCCATAACAAGAGACACAAGAAAGGGGGCTACCTGCTGCCCCTCACATGTCTCTTCCAGACATGACCTTGTAATTTTCTGCATCTGGCAGCAGTGACTTTTAGCAGCTTGGCTAAAAGTGTACCCCCAGCCACCAAATTGTGATGGAGTTTTTTTTGTTTTAAGTCGTTCTTTTATGCTCTGCACACACATGCAGGATAATTCCAGGGAGCTTAGCACTATGGTGCAGTTGGGATGCCTGTGCAAGGGCTCTCTGTGCTGATACATCTGCCCTGTGCCCAAAGACCTGTGTCCCCATGTGGCAGATCTGCCCCTTATAGAGACAGAGTGAAAAAGCTTCAATCTCTTCCTCAGACTTCTCTGAATTTCCGCGTATCGCTGGCGTGATGTGTGAAGATCATCTGCTAGCCAGAGACCCCTGATGGAAGTTCCTACTATCTGCAGTACCTAGTGCAGATGTGGTGAGTGAGGGCAGGCTCACAAAACCCCTCTGCACCTCTGCCTCTCCCAGCCTGAAACAGGGCTGGTGGAGATGGCAGACAGCACCAGTTTGGGTTTAAGCTCCCACACTTTAACCTCGTAGCCTGAAACATGTACCAGGTTATCTTATTCCTGTCTTATTTCAGCTCAAGCCTATCAGCACAATAGGAAAATTTGTTTGTGTGTGCACGCAGTTCCTTTTATTTGTCCTTCATGATTCTCCTCTGGGAGCACAGGAGAGTCCATAATGGACACCCTTCATTACAGTGGTCAGTACTGATGGTCTGTCACAGATGCAGAAAAATGCATGTATGCAGAGTAATTTTAAATTAATATCTTTTACCACGTTGGTGCTGAAAAACTGCCTCGAAAGCTGTTATGATCCATCATGGCAATGAGCACTTATGGACTTTTAAATCCACAAATTAGATGTTGTGCACAGGAACTAGAGGCAATTACGTTCAGCTCAGTGCATAGATCCTCAGCCACACAAATCCAGTTTCAGTCCACGCCTCCCAGCACACTAAACCCCAGCATTTGCTTGTTTATGTATCTATTTATTTACAGCTAGGGGTGAAGCTATTAAAATCATACATATAAATAAAATGGATAAAGAGAGATAAAGAAAAAAAAACTCTGTGTGAACTTTGGTCTATAAAAAGCTTATGCTTTCTCAATATTATAGTTTTTGAAATAGCAGAGACCACAGATGCACATGTACACACACATACAGAGTCACAAAGTCAAACTTCTCAACACAAAGAAAACCCAGAAAAAAGTTCTTCACTGAAAATTGCACAAAATTTCATTTTTAAAAATTCCATCTGGGTGAGAACCTCACAGCTGAAATATCTGCAGACCAAGCACACTTTTATGGCCATCTCAACTCTCTGCAAAATTGATTTATTTGGAAACACCTCCAGACATTTAAAGGCAAAAGAATGAAAATCATACCACAGAAGGAAACATGTTTTTTGTAAGCATTTATATAGGCAGCTAAATTCCTGGATCTGCCACATTATCAGCCAAGCCCATGCAGCATGGAGGAGAATGTTACTGTGAATGCAGCACAGAAACTCCTCTGAGCCTAAGAAGTTCATTATTACCTCTGATTGCTTACCACTTAATTGCTAAAAATGTAAAGTTTTCTGTCTCTGAACAGGAGTGCAGAGTGGGAAATGGGGCAAATTCCTTGCACCTCCCCTAGAAAAAAAATGACAAGCATGTGTTTACCACTGTCCTTTTGAAAAGTTTTTTCTAATAATGAAATGAAACACAAGTTTTGAAACTCTCCATCATTACAGAAACTCCAGAGCTTGGAAAGTGGGGTGAAACCACTGCTCAATAACTGTCTTCGAATCTTTGAGAGGAGTGTGCTTGCTTCATCCCTTTTCCAGAGACATCTCTGATATTCCTGTCAGTTTCTCCAAAAATGGGAAAGACTATGGGTCTCAAAGAGAATTGTCATTTGTGAAGCAACTGAGCAGCATCAGAAGACAAAAAATGCAAGACTTTCTGCAGGATATTTGGCATAGGATACAACTGAGGGATGGGGAGAGGAAGGTCCATGGCAGACCTGAGAGGGACAGAGAGCAGGAACACCAGGAGCCCAGGAAACTCTGAAGCAGGCCAAGGTTAACTTGTTTCAAAACTCTTTAGGAAATGATGTTGAAACTATGACTTAGAAGCACCCACTGAAGGGGATGTCCTGCTGAGGGATGTTCTCTGACCTCAAAATGGACAAGAGAGAGTACTTGACAGGGAGAGAAATGCTTGACAGGAAAATTGGGATGCCGGTTTTGACAGAAAATTAATAATAGGAAACACAGGCAAGGTAGATGAAATGCTACCTAGTAGACATTTTCTGATATATAAATTAACGAGCTGCTAAGGCAATGCTTTATTACTCAACATGTAATTAATGTGTGGGACCTTAAGCCACAGATACTGCTGAGGTTAGAAAAAGAGGATTTAAAAGTGCACCTATATGGATATAGGGAATCATGATACATTAGCTGGAATAAAACCCAGGATACATTCCAACACAGGGAGACTAGTTGCATGAAGAAACTTCCTAAAAATTTATTTTATACTATGTCCATGTCCTGTGGTTGCAGAAGCCTGTGAGGAGGACCCAGGGCTGCTGCCTCAAGCAGCAACACCCCAGCGAGGCAGGCTGCTGCAGAGGCTCTCCACATGGGCCAAGCACATCCACATGGATTCATGCCTCTGGATGGCTGGTTGGCAGCTGCCTGCTCTGCTCTAAGGCATCAGCTTTGCCAGAACCTGCCCTCTCACCTCTGCTCTAGGCACCCAAAAGGCTGCAGGTGAGCACTTATGGTCAAGGCCACTGAAGGGGGCTGAGGGACCACAGCACGCTGAACTGAGGTGCAGAAGAGGGAAACCAAGAAGGTCATGGCCCCACTGTCAGTCACATACAGCCCATACCATTCTTGTAACTCAACCATGAGGGTTAAAAGGGGCAAACTTCCCTTATCAATTAACACTGCAATTCTCCACAATGCAATTTCTTACCTACTTCACCACATACAGTGCTGCTCAGGATTTCAGACAGTGGGTATGACTGCCTGCAGTTGCTCTTTCTGGGTTTTTTTCACTACAAAACACATTAGAAATGTCAGATTGATGATATTGCTGCTTTTCCTCCTCCTTTTCTTGTACACAGTCTGTTAATGCTGTCTAGCTGGACTTTGTTTTCTTGAGCTACAGGAAGCCCCAAACATGCTTATTACTATACAGACAATAAATAAGTATTAAATGCCCTACAACTAACAATAAATATTAAATCTACAAGACCACACTTTTGGAAACCTCAGCAAAATGGCTTGCAGGTGGAATGCCTCTGCCATGAAGGTGGCTTGCTCTTGAAATTAAGTGCATGGATGAACAGGAAAGGAATTTATATGGCCAAGAAATGCACTCCAGAGAACTGTCACTGAAAAAGACATTCAAAAACAGATTAAAACATTAGTTTGGATGATAAGAAATTATATCAACACGCACCCAAGATAAATCCTCTGGGGACACCTCTAGGAATGCCTAAGCTTTGAACTGAAGTTCAGTGGGAAGATCTCTATGTAAGCAGAAAATAAAGTAGTGCAGCTGAGAGTGGTATAGCTCTGTCAGCAAGGCTGGGCTGAGAGGGGCAGCTGAGTCACTGAAGCAAGCTTTGCATTAATTTAACTGGGATGCTCCTGGTTTCAGCCCTGAATGTCCAGCACACCAGCAGCTGCAACACATGGTGCAGCCAAGCCAAGCCCTGGGACCAGCAGAGAAAAGCCATCACAACCGAGGATCCACACATACAAAAACTCCAACACCTGACTAAAGCAAGGACTTGCACACTGCATATGCTCCCTTTAGCATTTGCCCACCACCTCCCTGGTCTCACAAAACTGCACAGCTTCTCTGCACAGTAATTCACCTTACCCCAGAAGGTAAGAAGGTGCTCCCAGGTGCAGCCAGCACCTTGCAATTAAGTACTCTCTAGGCAGCAGAAACAGCTGCCTAGGAATTCACCCAGGTCCCTTATGGATCTGCTGGGTGTCTGAACTCTCAGGCTGCGGGCTGCAGCTGAAGTGCTCACATAGCACAATGCCAAGATGCCCAGGTAGCATCTTGAGAGAGGGCTTAAAACATCAGGCCAGTTGTCCATCTGGAGCAGCATCCCAACACTCCTTGGCAGCGCTCCCTCAGCAGTGGCCCTGTGCTGGTTTACATTACAGTGTGCCTTTCCCTGACTGCTTGCTCTCAGTTGCTCTCTCCCAACCCCCTAAAAAGATGCTGGCTGAGAACCCCATCAGCTGGATGTGTCTGCCCACATACCAGAGGTGGTACCTACACTCCACCTCATTGCTCTCTATTTCTAAGGACTTGCTCACACAGCTCTCAACACATCACACAACTTTCTGTGGATTATATCTCCTCCCCCAGAACTGGGACAGGGAGCCTGGGACTCTGGAGAAAGTGGAACAAGAGCATGTCTCCATCCCCAGACCTAGCCCTACAGCAAAACTATATACAGGTCACTGTCACAGATATATTAAAGCCCCAAAGATGGAGTTGCTGAAGAGTTTTAAATAGTGCTTTGAGACTAATGGATAGCTTCACAGGCTGAAATGTGCCAGCCTGGAGTAGATCCTCAGCATATGAAGAATCAATGACTGTAAACGAGGAGTTGAAATTGGAAGAGGCAAAGCACAGTGCAGAACTAAAAAGAAATCACTGCACAACTAATGTGATAGGAGAGGAATTGAAATGGAGAAAAGCATCCTATTTCTGTGCCCAAAACAGGTGGAAATGTGAGGAGGAGTTTCTCTTTTTTAAAAAATAATATTTTAAAGTAATAAAAGACTTTCCATTAAAAAAAAATTGAGGAAAACTTTCTTACAGCTATGGGGGAAAAGAAAATGTGACCTATGATCATGCTGCAAAGGAACTTACCTCCAAATCCGAAACACGTCACAATGATAAATGGAAAGAAGTTAAACCTCCAAATGCTATGACTATCCTCAGTTCTGTTCTGGACAGATGTTTGATGTATTGTATCTCTCTGTGACAGAGACCTGAGGGTTCAGAGGGTTTTTTTTTTATTATTTAATATTTTAGTGAAACTTGTATAGCTTGTCATGCCAGCAAGGTATTTTTTAATTAAAATGAAATGTATGTATGTGGGGTGAGCCAGAGTTTATGAGGAGCTTCTTCAGGGGGAAAATGAATCAGTCCAGGATTTTTAAGAAGGATTCAAGGCTAGGCTCAAGCTTACTAACTCGGGAGGAATGTAAATTAGAGTGTACTTAGCAGGCAGGGAAACCTGGGCTGGGAGTCAGGTTCTCCAGCCGGGGAGGGCATCTGCCCTTGCTGCTCTGCATGGCAAGCAAAGTGGGCATTTTCCAGCAACAGGGGCAAGAGGAATGTGATCATGTCTTGATGCAAGCCTGTGCAGTGTGCAGTGTCTTCTAAGAATACCCTGCTTGAGCAGGGAGGTTGGACCAGCTGGCGCCACTCTGGTCCCTTCCAGCTTGGCCCACTCTGTGATTGTGTCATAAAAGCACATCAGGAGCTGTAAAAAGAACCTCAAGCCCAGCTTTCCAGGAGCAATACTCCTACACCTTACTGGGACCAAAGTGGAAGTCTTCCCATTGCCTCAATTGCTGAAGTTTGTCAATGAACTTGTCTCTGGGGAGGGATTCTAATCGCTGAGAAATCTGACTGAGAAATGACATTACATCTGAACACAGGACTAGGATTAGAGGCTAAAAAATCAGGGAGACAACCCTTCTTTAAAGGCAATTTGGTATTCTCTTGCACCAGGACACAAAAGAAATATAATTGATGGTAAGAGCAGAAGATGAGAGGTGTACGTTTATTTCTTCTTACAACATTTAGTGAATGTCATGTCTGTAGTTTATTTTCATATAATTCATATTAATTTTCTGAGCATATAGTGGGATCTGTTTTGCCTTATCCTGGTAGATGAATGGTGTTCCTCAGATTTTTTATTACTTTCTGAGGGTTTTTTATTTTTCCTTCTTCTATTGATTTCATAATGGGATATACATGGAATAAGTACTTGTCCTCTCTGAAATCATTCTTGATAAACAATACATATGAATCATCATTTTTCAACCTTGTTCTGAACCATTTCAAAATTAATAGACTAATTAGTAACCTGGTAAACTATTATCATAACCATTTTTAAAAAACCAACCACTTTGGTGTGGCCAGAAATTGCTATTGAGATAATATCCATGACAGTCTTTTGCAACACCCTGCCACATCCCGAGACATGAAAGTTTCTCTGCTATGTGCTGAAGCACGCTCTTGTGGTGGGACCTGAAGTGCCAAATATGAAAGGGTGACTCACGTTCCTCGGGATCCAGTGATCCTCTCCTCGAATATTTTACATAGCTGAATCCCTAGTCAACCTGCTTAACTTGAGGTGCCTGGCTCACTCCCCACCAAAGGCACCTGGGGTGGAAAAACTCCTTCAAGAAGTGTCCTAGTATAGGAATGCACCTGACCTGGACTGGGCCATACACTCAGGTGCTGGGCAGAGGCAGGGCAGTGCTACTCCAGCTTCAATCTTGCTAAATTTCACTGGCTTTTTCTGCTCTTGCAGTGCTTGATATCTTCCTCCTGGTACTATACAGATACTCGGCCCCTGTCCTAGCTTTTCCAATCTGTCTGGAGTTTTAAGTCTTCAGCAACACTGGTGTCTGCATTAGTGCAATGTCATGGAAGGATTTTTTAATACTGCCAAAGCAGGGTGACAGCCACTGTGTTATGATCCTACATGCAGCCTCATCTTCAGTCTCTCCCCACTGCCCAGGGTGTTAACCAGATTATATTTCTATCCATCTTGCGCAAGATGAATATTTCTAAACTGGCTATCCCAGTCTTACAGTCTGCAGCACTATCTGTGTCCGCAGCATGAATATTTTTATTTAGTCTCCCATCCTTCAGGAGTGACTTTCTCCCCTAAGCAGCAACCTCTCTGAAGGTGTCCTTCCCTACTAAGCCTTCTCAAATATTCACCTTTAAATCTGTGCATAGGTGGACAAGGGGGAGCTTCCCTCAGTTGGTGCCTGATTACAACTCTTGTGTGCACCTCTTGGTGCCACAATTATTTCATGCACACACCTTGTGTCTTAGCACTGAGCAAAAACCCTCCCACCAGACCCATTGCCTTTCCAGAGGAACAGCAGCATCAGGGGTTTGATGGAACATGAATTCTGCGTCCATCCTGTCCTGCTCAAGCCATCACAAAACCAGCAGCTTTCTGATAATGTCCTTCATGTTGCCATGGTGCAAGAGAGGAACCAGTTTCACCTCCTTGCTGAAAGCCTAGTGTGCCTCGGTAGTGACATCCTATGTTCCATGGAAAGTCTTTCTGCAGAGTTTTATAGTTTTTGCCACTACTTTGCCAGCTGGCTTTTTGGTAGCAAGTTGAGCAGGAAATTGATTTTTTCCTCTCTAATATATTTAACCCATTTAATCAGGCTGCAACACTTTTTTTTTTTTGTATTTTCTGTGGGCTTTAAAAACAAAAAAAATCTAGTTATTTTTGTCTACAAAATTAAGAAACCATCCTTTCTTAATATACCAGCTGTTTTTTCCCATGTAATCTGTCTTTCTCTTGATGTAACCAACAAATTTCTAGTATTTATATTGAAAAGTCATGCACCTAAGCCTATCTGCCTTCCTGCCTTCCTTCCTTCCTTCCTTCCTGGAATAAAGCCTCACCCTTCCAAGTGAACTGGTCTTCGAGCTCTAAAGCAAAGAGCTTCTTCTCCCAGGGTTGATCTCCTCCTTTGGCTACCTGGAAATAAGGCTGTCTTGTCATGATTTCTATCCTGAGTACTTCCTTTCATAGTACTTGAGGAAGTCAACTCATGTCTTACTGAGTTTTCCATGGCCTAAGTTTAGCAACATAACTCTCCTTCTGGTTTCCACATGTTTACAAAAGATGATGTGTATCCCTCTGGAAATGGATTACCAGGTCTGTACAGGTGTACTTGCATATTTGTGTGCCTCCATCAGCAGCACCTAAGGAGTCAAAGACAGCTGGAGTCGCTCCATGACTGAAGGCTCTGCTCTCAGCTTCACTTACCTTGTGGAGCAGGCTGTCGTGACATGACCTGGAAATCTTCACATTGGAGTTTAGGGGAGAAAACGAAAGAGAAAGAAAAGTTTATCTGGCACACAGCATCCTTCACATTCCCTAGAAAGCATGTGTTGCTAACAGCAGGACTGCCATAGAGCAGAAGACATTTGCAAACTTCCCCTGTGGACCTGTAGTGGGTCTCTGTAGAGTCTGAAAGGACAAAAATAGGAAGACAGATGAGATTTATAAACTTTTTCTTTCTGAATTAGATGGATGTTTCAGTTTAAATTAATTTACACATAAGTTTAATTCCTTCTCTCACCAGAATGTAAACTGTGGCATGAGTAAAGGGGTTTTGCTCCTTCTTCCCTCTCTTCAGGCAGATAAATCTTTCTCTGCCCACACCCCTGATGTTGAATACCAAGATATATCTGCATGTGGCCACCAGCATTTGGACACTCACATCAGCACAAGGAGAGATTACGGTGCACATTATGACCTGGTATTGAACACAGAGAAAACAAGGATCAAGAGGAGAGCACAATGCATGCTTGCTGCAGGCTGGCCAAAAGAAGCTCAGTATCAAGGGCTGTGGAGGTGTTGAGGTGCCACCTGGGCTACCAACCCAATTACTCAGCTCAGCTGGAGAGAAAAGGCATGTTGGAGAAGATGGCATCTGTTTCTGAGTCCTCAAAGGCTATCTATAGAGAAGGTAAATCATTTGGGACCTACTTTAAACCCTCCACATTGTATATGCATTGCTGACCACAGGAAAAATAAATGGTGTTGGTACACTCTGGAACACTTCAAAGTGAGCTTAACTAATATATAAATATATCCAGGGTACACGTGGGGAAACATTTTACTTTTTTAGACTTTGTAGGTTTACGTTGTGTTTGTGAATCCATCTATTTGCGTATGAAAGTGCTACTGTACACCAATATCACCAGATCCCATGACTATTGCACAAATGGAGAGATAAATATTGATTTTCTCCCCAAAAACTGAGACCTTAAGGGGTATAGGCATCTGAGAGCAGTAGGTCATTTGACATGTTTAACACCAGAGAAATGTCCCTTACGGTGTTACAACATTGGTTTTAAAGCTCTTAATTATAGACCCGTCAGACCCAGGAACAAGGGTTTCATATCTTTCAATCAGCTGAAGGAGTCTCCCTGACTGCAGCAGTGTCTTCAAGAAAGATATCTGAGCTGAGTGTGGCCTGGATGTGGTCGCTGGGAGAGCAGCACTGTAATATTCATAGGAGTATGGCAGGTATGCAAACTCCTGTTGAGTTTCCAAATTGCATTCAGCTTTTCCAAGAAGTACTCCTGGCATTTTTTTCATTCATAGAGGAAAGGTACTCCCATAAAGCAGATCAAAGGGAAATGGGAGCTTACCACTCAGAGAAAAGATCCTTTCCTTCTTTGTGCCCTGTCAGCACAGGAAAAAGTGACAAACAAGTTCCCTCATTTCCCACGGCAAGGTAGGCAAAGCACAGCGCCTGACAGACACCATATCAAAGGGACGAGCCACGAGGTTAGCATGAGGCACCGCTCCGTGCCACAAGCACTGCTCAGCCACCTCTGCCCCAGCGGCACTTGCTCACCAGGTATTATCTCCCAACAATTTACTTCCAGGGGTTTCAATGGGAAGCACTAAGACACTCTCTTTCAGGAAGAAGAAAAGGGGATCGAGTAAATAAAGAGGCCAAATTACCTGAACGCACCAAGAAGAAATATGAAAGGATGAATTTGAAAGAGTCTGCGTGGCGTGCTGGGTTCTGTCGTCAGACAACACTGCTGCTGGCAGTGGGAGGCCAAAGCAGCACCTTTAAGCTCAGAGAAACTGCTGAAAAGAAGCCTGGGACAATGTGACTCTCTGTGGAGCCAAGAGAATTTTGATGAGTATCAAGATCAAAATCACCATGTTTTGGTGTTGGTATTTTTTGTCTCCTAATTTTGAAGACAAATGCTGCAATTAAAAATTGTATTTTCTGCAGTTGTTTAGAATAAAAAATGGAAATGGAGAAGAAAAGGTGAGGCAAAAGTAAGAATTTTTGACACCAGAAGCGAACAGGGTAAGATATTTTCTTCTGCATTTCTTCCTGCAAGCACAGGCAGCTGCAGCCAGGACAGGTCACCAAGAAATATTGCAAGATGTAGCTGGTAAAAGAGGCCCAGATCCATCAGAAAGTCTTTACAGGACTGAGTTTTTGTGCCCCATGCTGGGTCAATTACAGTGGCCATGGCCAAGCCCACAGCTCCCTGGGAAGCTAATCTTTGTAAAGTGTTCCTGGATAAACAGCTGCCTCACCTCTAGGTAGATGCTGGGCACCAGGGAGCCAGAAAAGCAGGGCAAGAGATGAGTAGGAGCGTATCAAAGACAATTACGTGCAAGTAGGTTTTTGCCTGGGTTTTCTCTTCCTCAACCTGCAATGGAAAAAACCTGAGAGATCATGGATGAAGCATAAAAAAATGGATAAAGGAGAGGACTTAATTTGTAGGGGAGCTTCAATTTTTAATACTGTGCCCCAAAGAAACCACTACCTAGGCAGCCAAATACTATCTGGAGTGACTAATAAAGGCAGGAATTACAGCACAGACCCCCATAGCTGTCCCTTCTATCTAAGCTAGTGAACAAGCAGATGCTTTAGTTTTCTCCGCCCAGGAGGCTGAAATTCCCCTCATGAAGAGCCTTCTAACATTAATTGCAGAGACACAACCTGCCTTTTTATAAGACAAATTAATAATTTCCTTAATCCATCATCGGGGAATGGAAGGCTTTGATGCTTTAATTCCTTTCCTGTGACCATGGCAACAACAAAAAGGCGGGGGGGGGAGATGTTAATTTTCTCATCCATGAGAATTTTGGCAAATAGCATGTTAGCATTCTTTGCCTGTAAGTGAGTCTTGGCTGTAGAGGAGTCCAGAGAATTACACAAAAGGCAGGTAGCAAAATCAGGCTCCTCAGACATAATGGCACAATGATGGAGGGGAAGCCAGAGCTAGGCTTCAGCAATGTCACTCTGGGCAGAAAATGCAGAGGGGCTGTAGCACTATGACTATTCAACCCAGTTCCATCATCCTTCAGGGACAAAACCCAGCTCACCACAGTGTTGTGCTGGGGACATTGAAGCCCAGTGATGTTCAGAAAGGGACCTGTTAAAATTATCACGGGTTGACCTTCTCCAGAAAAGAAACAGAACAAGAGGACATGATTCTTAGTCTGCAGTATAGGTAATTATAGCATTAAACTTGGTTATTGCATAAAAGTGCATATATATATAAACACACATTTATGTATATACACGCACCTATGTCTCACATGTCTGTACCTCACAGTCTAGTGTATGTTTGCACACACACTACCAGCTGTGAAAGAAGTCTCCAGTACCCAGATGCCTAATCCTTCTTATGTCATGCACAACTTGCAGATGCATAAGCAAACACACTTTCCTCTCCAAAACACTTGGTCTCATCCCTATGGTCCCTGAAGAGCAGTCGGATGTGTGCCACACCCTGCAGTGCTTAGGAGGATGTTAGCCCTCTTGGGCTAAAGCAATGCCAGGGGAGGGCTGATTGCAGCACAGGGCTCACACCTCTAACTTACTGCTATAGTCAAAACTTCTTTTCCTTAGGAGAACAAACTCACCCTCTGTGCACACAGCCTTACTTTTACAAATCCAGCCAGTTGGAGCAATCCAGGGCACACTCAAGACAGCCAGGGTTCAAAAAACCCCAGAGGTTTGCGTACAGAAACGCTCACAGAACTGATACTAAATGCAGCTGCCCTCCTGGAGCTTCCACTGGTTGCTCTGCAGCAAGGAGAGGCTGGATTCCTAGCGTGTGAATCAGGCTGCTTGGTCTGAGGGAGGCTGATTCACCCAAGTTTGACTATGCTGGAACTGATAGAGCCAAGGCTTTGCGTAAGTGAAGGTATCAAGGCGAGGATCTAACATACATAATCCTCAAACTGAGTGCACGTCCGCTTGAGGGGAGTCTGCACTCAGCTGCTCTGAGGAGCTCCCATCTCGAGGTCCTCAACAGCCACAGGGGCTGCCTGGCCTGCTTGGAGCAGGTGCTCCCTCCACACTTGCACTCTTCTGTACAGTCTGTGCTTTCTAACACACACTGCAGGCACACACCTGTCTTTGCAGCTGCTAAGGCACTGAAAGCACAGTAAATGCTGAATAACATCTGCTTCACCAGTATCAAATAGAAAAAGTTTTGACTTTATGGCTGCTGAGGGAATACAATGGGATTTCAGGTAGGCACAGAAATACAGTGCCAAGCTTTGAATGGGCCAAGAAGTATCCAAAGGGCACGTCTGTCTGCCCAGCCCTGTGAACGTCGGGCTCAGCTGGTGACAAAGACTGGGACACTTCCCTTCTCTGGAGGGCAAACCTCATTTGTTCTGTCTTTGTTCATGGCGAGACTTGGCCAGTAGGCATCTTGAAGCTACATTTTACTAGCCCTCTTGAAGTAAGAGCCTGTGCAATCAAAGGAGAAGAGTGCCTTTCAAAGGCACTGAGCTTGTTCAGCTGCTCCTCAGAGTTTCCTCACCAGTGGGACGCTTCCCCAAGGATCATGTTCTACACAAATCTATGGTTTCTCCAGAGAGCTGCTGTCTGTTGCATTTTTCTGGATCATTAAAACCCAAGGCAGCACTTTGCCCATAGCACTGAGAAACAGGAAACAGTTGATGCAATGCTGTGTTTCATAAGGTGGATGAGAAAATTTCCAAAGAAAATTCTTCATCGGTCCTGTGAGTTTTTCCATTCAAAGAGTAAGAAAAGGTGATCAAAAAAGTTTTGCAACTCTCAGGGAAGTAGTGATACAGAATGCCCCTAAAATCATGCAGTTCAGGGGTAGGACTCTCAACCAGTAGGGCAATGTGAAAACATTTTTGTCTCTGAAATATGAACATCTGTGGGGTATTAAGATACCTGAAAGTTTAGTGATTCTGACACTGTGAGCTGAACTTCTCACAACAGAATTATAATTACATACGTTTAACTTTCACTGTGTGCTTAATCTGCATTTCTTGAAGTTCATGTGGACCCATTTAACCTTCAGGGAACATTTATTCTCTGAAGATGGCTAGTCACTAACTCATCCCACTTCAGCTTAATGCCTTGTCTTTTGTACTACCTTCCAACTCCAAAACCCAGATGTAAAAGAATATGCTTGTACCCTTCTACAAGCACAAATCCCAAATGAAGAAGAGTTCGAGCATCTCTACCACCTATCATTTGACTGAGATGCCTATTTCAAAATTCAGGGTGTGTACAGAAGATGGACAAGCAGCACTTGGACACCCAAAATGCATTGGGAGAGTCAACTGGAGCTATGCATTAGAAATGCCTTTGAATACCTGTAATGCAGAGTGTGGGTCTATTTAAGGTAGGGTTGTTTACAGTGAGGTCTCACTGCATTGTCATGGTTTTGTGAAGTGCAAACAGGGAAAAAGGGTACCTGCAGAAGCCAGAGGCAGTCTATCTGGCTACGTGGGTAGAGCTGATGCACCTTGTAGTTTAGGGAAAACAACTGTTCTCAGGAGGACAGAGAGAGGCACAGAGGTATATTTTGTTTACTGTTAGGGATATTAGTTTTAGTACATGCATGTGTGTGGGCTTAGAGGATTAGGCATGATTGTGCATTGACGGTCAATACTATTTGCATTTTATCATGTGTAAATGATATTAACACAGAAGTTATGATGCAATGTGTAGCAAGTTTCATTATCCCTCATTAAAGCAGCTCTCTCTTGCAAGTGCAAATGTACTGGAAGGCTGACCTAAATGTAGAAGAAGCTGAATGCTGATCCTTATCTTAATGAACAAATACAATTAGCCAAGTGTAAGAGTGTCAGGTATTGAAATGATCCTCTATAGTACCTTCTTTCTTTTATTTCTCTGCCCTGAGCATCTCCTGATGGTATCAGAGCAGCATCTCATCACAGCACCTGGCAAAAACTACCTGAGGGTCCATGAAGCATCATATCTGGCCAGTCAGCCCAGGCTCAGTGTAACCAGCCATTTCTCCTGTGGTTGGACTTCCTCAAAGGTAAACTAGGCTTTCAGGACCTCCTGGGGAAGGTTTCTATTTCATGCTTTTCAAGTTTCTTGACTGCCTCAAAGAGTGGGCAAAGCTCAATCCCCTCTAGCAGAAGTGGTGTCCCTTGCAATGGCTGCTCCACTGGCAATTTATGATAATGAAGATGTGAATGAAGGAGCTGCAGAGAACCTTTGCCATCCTTCGGGGAATTGTCTTGATAAAAGTGTGGCAAGGACAGTGACATCCTTTCTTCATTTTGGTTGCTGTTCTCCTTTGATTTGTAGTATCTGCCACAATAAGCCAAAGATTGTCATCTTTCATGAAGGCCCTATTGATAAGCTGGCTTTTGTTTCTCTGGAGTGAGATTTCTGCCTAGAAAAAGAAGGGAAATAATAGAGTTCCATAGATGGAATGCTTCAAAACCAGGTTACACAAAATCATAGAACAGTTTGAATTGTAAGTGACCATTAAAGCCCATCTACTTTAACATCCCTGTGAGAAGTAGGGACATCTTCAACCAGATCAGGTTACTCAGAGCCCCATCCAACCTGACCTTGAATGTTTCCAAGGATGTGGTATCCACCACTGCCTTCTCTGGGCAACTGATTCCAGTGTTTTACCATCCTCATTGTAAAAAATGTCTTCCTTCTGTCTAGTGTGAATCTACCCTGTTTCAGTTTAAAACCATTATGTCTTGTCCTATCACAACAGACCATACCAAAATGTTTGTACCTGTCTTTCTTATAAACCTCATTGAAGTACCAAAAGATCACAGTAAGTTCTCCCTGGGATCTTCTCTTCTCCAAGTGGAAAAATCCCAGCTTCTTCACAGAAGAAGTGCTTCAGACCTCTGGACTGACTTCATCAGGTCCATGACCTTCTTATGTTGGAGGCCCCAGAGCTGGACACAGTACTGCAGGCAGGGTCTCACCAAAGAGGAGTAGAAGAAGAGAATGTCCTCCTTCACCATGTTGTCCATGCTCCTTTGGATACAGCCCAGGATATGGTTGGCCTTCACGGCTGTCAACACACATTGCCAGGACATGTCCAGCCTCTCATCTACCAGCACCCCCAAGTCCTTCTTGGCAGGGCTGCTCTTTCTCTCTTTGTCTCCCAGACTGTATATCCTGGGATATCGCTGTCTCAAATCATCTCCTTGTCTTCCATGTGCCTTAGAACAGCTAGAAGGATCTGCTACATGACTTTCCCTGGCACAGAGGCTGACAGGTTGGTACCTCCCAGGGTGTTCCTTTTAAAAATGAGTGCAGTATTTCCCTACTTCCAGTGCCCAGGGACTTCACCCAGCTACCACGATTTTTCAAATATCATGGAAACATCTATGGATATATGAAGAGATATATGGATTTGTATAATCACATCACTGACTTCAATTTATAAGCGTTGATGCTGCTCCAGACTTGACTCCATTGATTAATAGGCACCATGTGCAACATAATTATATTTTGGGACACAGGGACTTCTTCCCCCTCAGTTAGGGCAAGGGACATCTTGCTTCATCAGAGCAATGAAAACTTGAATCTTTGTGTGATCTTGCATCAAAGAGACATCTGGGACTGTCTGGGCTTTTCCAGCCAAAGAGCTACATCTGAATTGATTGCCAAGACTAGTTCAAATGAGTGTTCACAGAGTGCAATGATTAAGACTACTTGTGGACATTTATTTCTAGTCTAAAGTCTTCTAAAGTTTTCAAGGCAACAAAGATAGTTTTACCTGCTTATGCAATTGTATAAGCATGTCCTTCTTGATCTAGCCTCTATCTCGAGTATTTTTTCAAAGAGGCAATTTAATCTGGATTTGACAAGCTGATTTCAGTAGGGAATTTAAAGTTAAATTCAAGAGGGGTTTGGGCACTGACTTTTAGGTGATCTGGCCTCCAGCATCTCATGAGCCACACTCAGAATCCCTGTGTGGTTGATGGTGGAATTTGGGTGCTTCAAGACTTGGACACAACAGAGCTGGCAGGATACAGTGAGATCTTCTTGAAAGGGAGCATACAGCTGCTTACATTGAAGCAACAGGAAAAGAGGAGGACAAGGGTGTATCTGCAATTCTCTCTTGCACTAAAAGCCCCTTGAGGCTGGAGTGAGGCAATCCTGTCTGCCTGGGATCCATTGTCTGGAATCTTCTCCTGGAGATTGGTACCTACGCCCTTTCTTTCAAAAGACTCCACACAGATCAGTCTTTTAAAAACAAAGCAGGAAGAAGAAAAGGTGGTGATAGCTTTTATTATATAATGCCTCGGTATTCAAAGTATATGCTGAGGAAGTGGGAGGCCCGGGTTCCTCTCCCGCCTCAGCCCGAGGGGCCCAAACCCACATCTCCCACATCCCATGAGAGTGCCCCAACAACCAGGCTGGAGGCTACCTTGGGCGGAGGAGCCTCCTCCACCCCTGCTTTGAAACTGCCACACTCTGCAGCCAGGAATTTCAGACTCAGGAGGGCGGAGGGGGCTGCGAGGGAGAGCAGGGAGGCAGCGTGTGCCTAATGCCGAAACCTCTCTCTGAGGCCGTCACCAGGGAGGGAGTGGGGAGCCTCGGGCTGCCTCCTCACTGCCCTGGCAGTTGTTATCCCGGCAGGTTTACACGCTGACTGCTGGTTCTGGCATCCAAATTCCTCCTCTCTCCTTGGCAGCATGACTCTAGGAAAGGCTTTCAGCGAGGGGGCACTGCATCCTTGCCCCTGAGGCACTTTCCTGGAAGGCAGCAGGCAGGAACCTCCATTGCCCCTCTCCTGCTTGCTCTGAGGGTTCTCACACGTCTTTTGGAGCAGTCGTTTGGAGCTGGAGCTGCCATGGCGCTCCGTGGGGAGGTGCCAGGTGCAGCTACCAGGGCTCACCAGGCCCCTACATAAGTAAAACCCTTGTTTTCTCCATGCCAGAGAGGCTCCAGCAGGCATGAGGCACTAAGCTGCAAGTTTTGGCGGCTCTGGAGACCCCAAGGAGCATGGCTCTGGGCACTTGGGTGAGCCACAAGGTAAAGAGGCAGGTGTTTCAAGAGTTTCCAGGCAACTACAGAGTTAAGTAGCAGTAGAGTTGCATTTTCCAGACAAGCTGCCTGAACACATGGATTCCAACCCAGTTTATACCCTTTGGTTTTGATCTTACCTACAGCAGAGGAGGTTTCTTTCTTTTCAAGCAGGCACACTGGGTGGCAGATGGAATTAATGTCTCCTCCCTGATGCTAGACAATAAATCAGCTCCTCACTAAAGTTTGGGATTAAGAGTCGTCCAGAGAAATCAAAGTGGGAAATCAGGCACTTTCCTCAACTTCAAGGCAATGGATGAGAGAAGAGGGACACACTCATCTTGAATCACTCAGAAATGATTTTGTGTTAAAACTCTAGCATTGCTGATACTTCTTCCAGTCTAAGATCAACTTTCCAAGTTAAAGAAAAAAAGAAAAAAAAAGAATTATGCAAACAATTTAACAGCAGGGGCCAGTCTTTCTTACACTTCCCTCAGGATGGGCAAATGGAAGTCCTGAACAGCTATGAACAGTAGCCACAGTTTCAATAACAGGGCCAAAATATCCTGTGAGCTTGGCAGCCATCATGAGCCAAGACATCACGAAAAGGCACATTACACCTAGCAATATCTGATAGAAGTTTGCTTCAGTATCAGTTCCAGGGAAAGGTTGAACTGATAATCACTTCTTTAGGAAAAAAAAAAAGGCAGCTGGAAGGAAAAGCAGATTTTCTGGTAAATCTGTGACAACAGCATCAGCAGCTCCAACTGGTTTGTTGCCCATTCCTTTTGGCAGCCCAGCGATCTCCCAGAGATCTACACGTCTCTATTAAGTAATCCATTTGGCTGCAGCAAAGGCATCCCCATTAGCCAGTTAACCAGCCCATTAAGAGGTCCTCCTAATCACTGTGGGCTGTTACACCTTCCTTGCAGAGCATCCATGAGCTTTGCAGGGTCCAGCACACATCCTGAAAAGCAGAAAAGAACAAATTTTTTTCTGCAAGATGGTGACCTCTGAGGGAAGCCTCACTGTTTCTTCCTTCATGCTCTAAGAAGCTCACTGTAAAAATTTCTCATTTTTGGAGGGCTTGTCCTCCTCCAAAACAAGCCAAATTACTCCCATGGGGCAGAGGCACCGTCAGCCAGAGCATGTGCAAGGACAACACACCTGCGGGGAACAGGCTTCGGCCATGCCTGGCACGGGATAAACACCTGCTCTTGCTGAAAAATACCAGCAGCACTTGGCCTTTCACTTTCTGCTTTCAGCAACTTGAGCTGGTTCTGCACAGTCTGTTGCAACTTCTCACATGCACAGAAATGCACAAAGAACCCAGGCAGGTAAAACCTGTGCAGGGAGACTCCTGCCAGCCCTGCTCCATCCCAGCAGACTGCAGGCATCTTGCTGCTCTCAATGTTATTTTAGCATGTGCAGAGGCATCTTCCTGTTCCCTCAAGCCCATGATGGTCTCTATCACTTGCTGCTAGAAAAAGCAGCAGAGGCTTTTCCATAAAACTACTTGAAAAATGCAGATTCCCTTCCCTTCTGTGTTGATGTGTATGCATAATGTGACACACCATTCAAGTAAATCTAGTTTTATTGACAGGGATACACACAGAAATGAACAGGCACATGCTCACCTGAAACCAGATGAAAACGAAATTTTTACTTGCAGGTATGGACATTTATACCAACCAATACAGAGAAAACACTATGTATTTCCTCTGATGTATTATGAATATGACTCAAAAAAATCAACAAACATTAACCACAGACATAAACGTGTGATCTACACAGAATGCTTAAAAGTAATTGCAAAAGGATTTGTTGAGTAATTCCAGAAAAAAAAAAAAAGACTGTCAGGAGACGACCTGGTTGTGGGAAGAGGCACTTAATTCACTGCATGAATGACTCACGGTGAATTACTTGCATAACTCCACTCAAGGAAATCACTACTCTGCAAAAGTGCATACATGTTAAATCAACCAAAACACAGAGCGGTCCATATTCTTGGTACAATGCTGCCTTCCTGCTGGTACAGAATGAGGAAAATTCCTCTCAGCTGGGCAGGGAGGGGGAGAAATCCTCTTTTTTGGTATCCTGGCAATGTTTTCAAGAGACAGTTCAACGGCGCTCACTTGCCCTATTCATGCTTGGCACTTACATTGAAAAGAAAATCCAGGCCTGTAATATTCAAGAACAAGCTCTTATTGACAGTGAAACTTTGACTAATAAATCTAAGCCTGCATTTCCCACCCAACTCAATTTAATGCCATAAGATAATTGTGGTCCTTTCCTGGAAAATAGAGAGCTCCATGAAGAAGGTCACCTGGCATGAACACTAGCAAGATTTACTTTCTTCAGAATACACAGGATAAATAAGTCCTTCCTTTATTTGCTATCTGTGCTTGAACTGTGAGGCAAAGCTTACTGGAATTAAACAAAGGGAAGTATTTTTCACTGTTCCACCTCACTTTAATTCCCCATAGCAAATATCCAAAACTGAAGAATAGAGAGAAAAAGAGAGGGGAAAAAAAAAAGAAAAAAGCACCACAGCTCTTTGTAAGTCTCATGTGCCTGACACAATCCACCAGCCATACTTCAGGCACTACATTCAGATGTTAGTGTGAGCAGGTGATACACATCCCCTTGGTTGCAACCCAGTGATTTAAACTGCATAAAATGGTAACATTTTCTCTGGGTGTAGTGAATGCAGAAACTTCAGCTAGTATTGCAGAGCCCTTCTTTTAGGAGCTTTATTGATTCTAAGAACAGCCTGGTCTATAGGGAGAATCACAACCCATATATTGGAGGAGGAGCAGCTGCAGTGGGAACAGCTGGGCCCAGAGAGCATCCCACCCAGAGCAGAGCTCCACATGGCAGCGTGGTGCTCAGGGCAACAGCGTCCTTGGGGAGGCAGGAGAAGCGAGCTCCCTTTGGTAGAGCTGCCCAACAGCTGAAGCACTGACTGCCACGAGCAGACCTGTCAGACCTGTGTGGTGGCACCTGCAGCCTGGGCCACCACCGCCCCACTGGGGCCAGAGAGCTGGAGTGAACACAAGCAGATGGATCCTGCTGTCCAACAACATCCCAGCTATGCTGACAGAATGGAGTAGAAGCTCCAGCTCCTCCTGGTGTTCCTACAGACAGTCGAATAGAATGCATAAATACTCCCTGGAACTTGGACTTGAATCTAGGCTTTTCCTTTGTCCTGGTGTAAACAATCCCCCATGCCATTCACTCAAGAAGATACTCGATATTATTTTTGGGTCATGCACTAGATGGGAAGACCCAAGAGGCTCAGCCTAAGGAAAACCTACAACACCCAAAAGTATGCTCTAAAAAACCAGGGTATCCCTTGCAGGAGGAGGAGAAGAGCTCCAGTGCAGCTTTTAACTCACGTGTTTGAAGAATGCATCTATGATCCCAGTACTCTGTGTTCAGCCCAGCAACTTAAAAGCAGAATGTGCCCTGGCTCCTGAAGGGCAGTGGGATTACCTCCAGTTTCTCCTCAAGGTTATTGTACTTTTCTGCATGTGCTGGATCTGTGGCCAAGATCCATAGGGAATTTTGTATCTCAAAACAGATGAAGCTATTGATTGCAGGCCAGTTTGGGAGTTAAGTGGTGCCAAGGTGCAGACAGTGGAAACCCAATTTCATATATGAGAGCATGGCCCTGATTTTCTGTACATTAATATTGCTCCCAACCCATGAACCAGCTTTAAATGCTGAGTTTATGAAATTCATGCTTGTTTTGTGAGCAGATTCCTAAAAAGCATCTTTGGCTTTGTTACTTATCAGCAGCTCTCTTTCAGGCAAGGGAACAAATCTGCCTCTTCCACTTCTAAAAGAGAACTGCTCTATTAACATGGGAGCACATGCACTTGGCAAGTGCTTGCTCTGGGTGGATATAGCTCCAGGTGGATATTGCACATCCCACAGGTGACCTGTGCTGTGACAACCCAAGCCAAATTCACTTAGAGGCATCTAGACAGCTGCAAGGTGGTTGTGAGGTAGATTTTTGGTAGAAATATGAGAAATTCTTAAGGCATATTCCATGGTAGAAAAGGACCACTGCATCCTCTATTAAAAATCTGCATCAAAATAGCAGAGTGAAGTACTTGAGACAGTTGGAAGAACAGGGAGGAATTTTGCATGGGTTTCAGAAAAAAGCAGTTTTTGAGTGTCTTGCTAAATTAAGCAACAAACTCATCAGACAGAAGTACAGGACTGAGCGATTATACCAGATTTTGGAGTTAAACTGCTAACCCAGCTCACTTCTGTCCACTGACCTTGCACATTTCCACTGTCCAGGCCAGCGAGCTTGCCAGCTGCTTGGGGCAGAGACCATACCCTGTCTGCACTGGCTCTTCTATCACAATTTTTAAAAATGTATTTGCACTATTTTTTAGCAATTAAAGCAAAAATCTTAGTAATGTGATCAGACTGGAGAAAACTTGGTAAAACCAAGCTGGCGTGTATTACTGTGTTTTGTACCTCCAAGTGGAGGATTTTCAGCTCTTGGGGCCAACCCATGCCACCGAGAGGTGTTTGGAGACGTCAGACATGCCCTGACTTAGCTCAGCCCATAACTTCTGCCTTCAGCCACACATTTGCAATGACAACAGACTCAGACAGGCTTCTGAGAAATGCCTTTTATTGTATGACAGCAGTTGTCACGTGAACGTCCATAAAAGAAATCGTTCCATAGCAATACCAAAATCAAATCATTACAACAAATGCAAGAACCAAACCGAAACAAAACCAGAGTTAAAATGATGAAAAAGCAGCGCGCTGTTACACAATATAAAACATACACAGAAAGCCACATCTCCTGCAAACTGTCATGCTCATCACCATCACAGGAAAGAAGTGATTTCAACTCTTTCTTCCCCCCTCCAAAAAAAAAAAAAGAGGCAAACTTTAAAGTGAGATATTTCAAAGGGTCAGAGAAACAAAAAAAGAGCAGCATTTCTGCTGATTCTTTTTGCAATCTTTTTTCACACACGTATTGGGAAGGCTAAAAGAGACCATCAATATTACTTAAGCAACCAGCATTACTGAGACTGGTCAGAAAGTCCTCCCTCTTCCAAAGGGCAGTACAAATGTTATCACAAAAGATTATGCCCATATGGCAAATGGTGCAGTTCACTAAAGAGAATTTTTGTCCTTAAAAAAAAGCAAATAAGCAAAATATGAAATAGCCTATCTTGGCAAACTGTGGCTTTGAAAATGCCAACACGCTTTGTCGGCTCACAGTGATCTTTTGAGAAGGGGTGGAGCAAAGACACACCAAAACAAATGTGAGAAAAACAATTATTGAGATCAGAAGTAGAGGCCGTTGCTAGATTTTTACACCAAAGAAGCAACACTTCAACACTGTAACTGATGATTTTCAGTATTACTGTATAAAATGGTATTTATTAGAAATAAGACTCTGGAATACTTTAAGGCACCTCATTGTGAAAAAGTATTTTAAAGGCTTGAATAACTCAGGAGACTGAGTTCTTTTTTCCAAGATCCCCAGTAAGGAATGCAACTTAGAGTAACCTGCTTCACTACTTCCAAATAAAGCACAACATTTTTCAAAGTGGAAGTTTAAAACTACTTAAATTTTTCTTTATAAGGAAACATAAAACAGCTAGTTGGAAAGATAATGAATTCATTTAACAGTGCAAGACTTTCACCATGTAAAGGTCTTTTTCTTCCCCTGATCTGAGTTCTGCCATTCAGGTACACTGCACCTTTTTTACCCAACTAAAATGAAATGGGTCAGTTGGTCTTAATATCTGAACAGAACAGCTATCAAGAATACCAGCAAAAGAATCTAAAACCCAGTTTCCTGAATAAAATATTTTTGTTGCTTTAAACCAGAAAGATGAAATAATGCCAATGATAGACATGAATGACTTGCTCTCAGTTGTTCTACTCAGCAATTTATGCGTTTCAAGTGTGATTTTGTAAAAAATTTGTTTTGTCTTATATTGATATTTGATACCTACAGCAAGTAGTATCCTGCCAAAACACGTGAAGAAGCAGAATCAGCATTTTCAGAGATACCTAACATTTTTGTGCACATTCAAAAAGCTACAGGATCAAATTAATTCTAGCTTATAGACTGATAGCTAGATCTGTCAGGGTCTCATACCAGTGAGTCTGCAGCAGCCAGCGTTTTGGAGTTCTGCTCTGAAATATAACTTACCATAGATTCATTTCAGAGCTGAAATCAACTAAAACTGTAATTATACCCTTGGTTTACGTGTGCAGATCTCCTTGGGTCTGATAAAAAATATGAACTCAAAGTATATATGGCCAGGAGAACTTACTATTCTCTTAGAGTATTTAAAAGCCTCTGTATTATACATCACACTTCCTCTTTTATAAGAACTGTTAAGAAATAAGAACTCCATACTGGAAAACACAGACTCTGAATGTATTCACACTGCTCAAAAAAAGAAGATAAACAAAGGGGCTCAAACTCTCAACTCCAAACTCCTTAGCAGTCAGCTCAGCCTAGCTCTGTTTTGCACCACTCCAACCAGGTCTTTCCATGGCAAAACTTGAGCAGAGTCTGGATATGGATCCTTGCCAAAAAGGCAGTTAAAGACAAGGCCCTGAGGTGGAATTTTCTTTATGCTACACAGTCCCCCAGCATTATCCAACATGACTTTACACATTTAAACCTTACATCTTCACATACCTGTGCAATGCAAGCACTGCTCTCACTCAGCTGCAGAAAAGCCCTATCCTTATTTCAGACAACTTTAATGGAAAACAGCCACAGAACACACAGGATGATAAGTGTGTGCTAGGACACTGTGTAAGTGGACTGCAGGAGCTCAGGGCAGGGCCAAGCAATACAAAAAGTGGATGTGGCTGTTCTCAGAAGGATCTGCAGTAAGTCCTGCTTACAAGAGCACATCTGTGCCACGTGGCTTGGTGGCTGGTAGCTGCCCCTGGCTGGCTGGTATTTTATCACCAGATGTAGCACAAGCCTCCTGCTGCACAATTACTGTGTGAAGTTCAGTTCCACTGATCTCAGTGGAACTTGTTACAGTGTAAGGCGCTTCACACTGCAGGAGAAGTGTTAGGACTTGCCAAAAAAAGGCTAGGGACAAGAGCATCTCATTTTGTACCTCCCCCCTAATGATTTCTAACCAAGATGATGTTACCAGCAAACACAGATGCCTGATGTTTGTTCCACAAGCTCCAAACACAAGTGTCCCTCAGAAAGCTGGCTGGTGGCACTGCAGACACAGTCCCCTCCCTCCTGGGGGCACAGCACGCCCCAGTGCAGGGAGGATGCTGCAACAGGGGAACAAGCATTCTGCCTCTCACCACTGGGCTGGCTCTGAGCAGGAAAATGTCCAAGGTGAGTGGCTGTGCTGAGGCACAGGCTTTGGCCTCAATTCACTTCTCAGTAACTTTGTATCTGACTCAATTATGTTCTGGTAGAACCGCTTGAAATGAGAAACATTTGTGTTCGCCTTACTTTTAGCCCACTGGATGAACACGGGGTAAATAACACTTGTTTGGCATCACAAAGGTAATAGCAAGCATCTTCAGTATTTTTAGAAAAGCACAGTATTTTCCATGTACTGAAGAAATCTGTTGCCTTTTAGTCTCTCCTGTGCCCTTTAAACAGCGAGATGAATAGATGTATTTTGTACTGGACCTCAAAGAACAGCTCAGTAAATTTGAAAAAATCTGAAGCAGCACAGCACTTGCTTGGTTTATTTTTTAAACATGGGAATAGCGCCTTTGTGTTAAAGTGCTTTGCTGAATCAGGACATAACTTATGAATATTGAACCCCCCTCTCACTGCATTCCTCTCCATCAGCAACAGCCATTTGAAACTACAGGTTGTACTTTCCAACCTATTCTGGCAGGATGGTAACATCAAACAGCTGAAGTTCAACAGAACCCCTGATGCAAAACTTTAAACATACTAAAGTTACATATTTTTCACATATATCTAATGAATTTGTTGTGTACCCTGCAGTTACAGCTTTGGCTTGAAGGCACAAATATTAAGGCACAATAAATGCAAATAATGTATACATTTCAATGTGTTGTGTTGAAGATAACGTTGTACTACACAGTATTTAGGTATAATGACATGTCATTCAAACATTTCCTCAAGTTATTTTAATACCTTTTTTTCTTTGATAACCTGGGTAAAAAGAGGAATGTATGTTAAATTATTTAAATATTTCTTCAGTGCAAATGTGGTAATTTTCTTCTAAAGTACAGAAGATCGAGACTGATTTTTCAGCATTCGGATTTTAGCAAAATAAGACTAATATTTACATTCATCTTGAACAGCATTATTTGAACTGTTTATAAAAAAAATAAGTATATAGTACTTTTCTATCAAAAAGAAAAAGTGGTTTTGGCTTCTTCAAGTTTTTTTCCTACCAATCTGCATAGGTACTTGTGACAGGCAGAAAGACAGTTGCTCTAGACAAGTAGGTTGCACACTACCAAATCTGCTGTTCAGACAGAGCTGTCATGCTAAAGTGACACTGAAAAAAAAATTTGGTTTTGCTTGCTCTCAAAATATTTCTAAAAGAAAAAAAAAAANATTTTTCTAAGCTCCAAATATGCACACTAGACCTGTTAGGTGTCCTGCACCTGTTTAAATAAAAGAGATCTCTACCACGTAACTTTCAAATAAAAACTGAATCTGCCTAATTTCCTTAGCAATACAAACATAATTAGTTGGAAAGAAAAACATATTGCACTGAAATGAAAGAAACAGGGACAGTAAAAATTTTCTTCTCAGTATTAAATAGGAAGGATGTCCAGTGCAAAGAATCGCCCCCCTCCCTTTCCTCTCCCATTGACACTTGCAAACGTTGTCACTGAGTTTAGATGATCTCAGGTTTCCATTCTACAGAAAACAGTTAAGGCAATGAGGAATCACAGTGCAGTTTCAGTTATGCATAATCCTGAGGAAGGATCCAAGGAGGAGTCTGTGGCAAGCTGACCATTCTGAACAACTTCTGGGTAATTCTTACTGAAGTATACCTAGGAAAAATAATAGATTCTGTGAGTAACAGTGCACCAAAGTCCATTTAGCTTCAAACAATATTTCTGGAGATAAATATGGTAGAGATAAATACATATCCTTAAGGAATCCCAACAGGAACTTCAGGTTAGTGGCATTCAATAAATGTATGTCACTGAAAAATTAGTAAAATTACTATATGAACTTACATTATAACTAAATGTGAGAAAAATCCCACACAACCTGTAGATACCTTCAAATTTTGTTAATTCAGATGAATAGATATGTTTTATCGCTTTACATTAAACTGATAAGTAAAATCATTTTACTAGCTCAAAACATGGAGATAAATTAAAAACAGGATGACAAAGAAGCTGTGAAATCTTGCGTCTGCACAAGGGTTTCTCATTTTCACACATAAAATGAACACAATGGATTTGGATGTTAAAATCAGGTTGTAATCCCTATATTTTACAAACTATGATTGACAACCATTGAAACTTCGAAGTATATGTATGAAATATCCCAGCCTTTAATTTGTGCTGCAGAACAGTTATAGGGCCTATAGAAATGTGATCTCTGGATAGTGAACCACAATAATGAAAGAAGAAGCAAAAGCTTTAACAATGACTCAACCAAGCAACTTCTCTAAAACGTAAGATGATACCAAATAATAGGACAGTTCTTTGCCAAGCCTTTGAGTTCCTGAATTCTACCAATTTCTAGCTCAACTAGAAGAGATACAGGTTTCCTGATAAATGTATAATCAGAACATAAAGGAAATGAAATGCTGTCAAGTTTCACTGTTCCACAATCATCAGTTTTTAGCAGCTGTATCATATCTCTGTTCCTTGACAGATGCGCATAACAAAATGAAATAATGTCAAGACTTGTGTGCTCTTATCTAAAAATGTGTTTGGGTGAAAAAGGACTTCAAATGCAATTTTTTTTCAAAGAAGAATGTGAAAAGTTTTGTTTGAGTCTTTAAAAACAGAAAATACACTATCTTTCTGAAGCTGACACGTGTCACGAGTTAGGTCTCATAGTCAGACTGCTTTGAGTACAGCTTATGAAACATTTCTGCAATTTATATTTAAGAGTCTTGTCAACAAAGTTCAGTTTGTTTGATAATAATGTCCTTTTCATATACATGAATACATGTATAAGACACATGGGATAAAAAAGAAATTGTCATTCTACAAAAATGTTCCTGTAAGTACCACTGTCATCTTTTGTGCACACTCACTAACGCAGGGTATATGCATCTTTCCAGATTTCAAAGAATATTAAAGTCTGATTTGAACCAACAGAAGAATTGGGAGCCCTGTTAAGAGGCATTCCTCAGTAACCAGCCACAATCAGCTGCAACAGAGGAAAGTTAATGAGGCTGCTGACTGCACACACGCTGCAGACGGCAGCCTCAGTATTCCCATCCCGTTCCTGCTTTAAAACACAACACTTTGGCATACTTTTAATGCAGCTTTTGAATGTGATTTTTCTTTTTTAATGGAAAGCTAATAGAAAAGCTTGGCACATTACTAGAGATGTAATGAAATGGCAGCTGCTTTTCAACTGTCTCATTTCAATCCTTCCCCCAAGCCCAATCCCTCAAGACATTAAATGCCCAAGTCTTTATACAAGTTTCTTCTACTGCCAACAGAGCTGCAACCTTTTAAAAAGTAATCACTGAGGTGAGATAATACCTAGTATTTTAATATTTACACATCTGTCATAGCTTTAAAGTAAAATAAAACAACCTTGATTTTTCCCTCAAAGTACTAGAACCTGACTGACAGAAACCCATCCCTATCCTGATGCCACCAAAGCCTGCAGAAAAGCCTCTCTCAACACTGCCAAGAGCAGGGAGAACACACCAACTTCTGTTTATCTGAATAATTGAGCACTTTTTTTTTCTTTTTTCACTGCTTGGTGACTATTTCTCACTTTCCCATAGGATTTTCTCCTAGCAGCTTCTTGTAAACTGAGAAAGACAGAAACAGTCTCACGATGCCAAGCATAACTGAGTTGCCATCAGGCTCACAGGCTGTTTAATACATAGTCAGCAGTCTCCAGTTTGAGTTGTGCCTGTGTTGTTTTCTTTGACATTTGCACAAAAATAGAGATACTGAGTGACCAAGTGAGCCATACAATAGCAACTGGATCAATTTGGAAGCCTGAGCTAAGATTTCAGCAACAGCTCAGTCTTGCAAGGCTTCTCGGAGAGGCCCATGAGATTTTTTTTAAAATTATGGTTCTTAAATATGTCCAAGTGAGTCTCCCCAAATTAAGATGTGTAATACCTTTTAATTTGCACTTAAAGGACATCTGCAGAATCAATAATTTTCCAGAAAATGCATTTAAAGTTTTAGCTTACTGGAAGAAGTTCTTGGTACAAGTTTGTGTTGTACAGGTCCAAACTGAAATAAATCAAGATCCAGGTCCAAAATGCAATAAATCAAATAATCATTGCCAAAGCATAGCCACATTCCAAACCATTTTACTTAGCAACCCATTGCAATGCTTTTGAAAAGTATGTATATATGTCATATTACCATTTCTTTTTATGTGCAGCATGCTGTTTTCCAAATACAGAAAGAAAGCTGTTCTTCATAAAAACAGTTCTTAGTAACCACAGTAGGAATGTGGGAAACCAACAGCAATACATGCAACAGACTTAGAAGGGTAAAAAGAAAAGCCATTGGAATCAGCTCTTCTGACTAAGCAACTTCTCTGAAAGTATGCATGAAGCACAAGGGACAGCAATAACAAAACCCCTGAATTGTCCAAGTCCTTCAAACAGAAAGAACTGTAACTCTGCTTCTGGGTAGCTGCTGACTGGAGATATAGTCTCTTGATTCCCATATTTTTGGGCTGAGTGTGGATAAGCACCATGCTTTGCATTCTTGGCAGATGCTAAAGCTTGTATCTGCCTTCTAGCCTGGGAGTTAGCAAACTTTTTCATCAAACCACATTTCAGCAGAGGCTGGTTCCTGGATCTCTTCCCTTCCTGTACAAAATCACATAACATTGATGTGGTAACTGCAGATGACTATATGGGCAAGTAACATCAGGCAATTATTTTTATACATTTTGAATCATCTTTGAATGCAATTGTGCAACTGGGGAGGGCTCCAGGGAAGAAAGGAATGACAGCATGACATAGCTAAATTTCTACAGATGACAGCTGGACAGCCTCACCTCTTGCCTTTCCAAGGAGCAAGCCTTAGGAAGCTGGCCTTCACTTTACAGACAAACAATGGTCACATGAATTTGAAGCTACCCTTTTAAACATCATTTATATAACCTCCAGATTGTCATGCACATACCACAAAAAACATGGCTAACCCATTCCTTTCTAATAAGAAAATAAATGAAGCTACACTGAAGCAATGGAAGAGGACAGCAGAACTTGTAACACAGCTTAGTTCAAGACAAAGCTGTTTCCTCAGTTCTGCAATTTGTGCCACACAAGAATTTATAGAGTGTGCTCTCAGCTACAATGCTGTATTTGAAAACCTCCTTACAAAATAAAATCTGAGAATGTGAACAGACACAGAAATCTCTTCCCCAATCTTCAAGAAGTCCAGTAAAATAGCATCCAGACATGAGCACACAGCTTCCATGACAGCACAACTTCTCATTTTTTTCCAACTTGCTGGAAATACATCTATTTTTTTACTGGAAAATAGTCAAGCACCTGCCACTTTGTTTCCTGTCTTTACGTGTTGTCCCTGTCTATTGCTCTTTTTTTTCCCCAGGTGGCTGCTTAGACTTTGTGCTCCTTTAACTCTGCTCCACACATCCAGCAACTTGAGGAAAGGAAAGCATAAAGGCTAGAGAGCTTTGCCTCTTGCCTCTGGAAGGCTCCCTTGGGTTGTTACCTGCTTAATACCAGTGCCTTACTTGCATGCTGAAAGCACAGTTACATGAGTTCCAAGCAAGCTGCTGCCAAACTGAGCACTGCCAGTCTCAGCTGAAGCAATGCTGAAACTTTGTTGGCACTGAGAGAATTAAAATCTTGCTCTGGACATCCTCTGTGGTAAATTATCAAGAAAAAAGAAAGCAAGCCAAAGCTAGTCAAAGAGTTCCTCAATCACAGGTCATTCTTTTTTTTAATCTTCTTATCTCTGCTTCAGCTTTCCATCTGAGAAGTGTAGATGATATAGCCTCACCTCACAAGGCATATTATGAAAATGAATCCATTGATGTCTCTTAAACACTTTGATTGCCAGAGGAATGCCCACAATTACATTAATAATTCTGGACTCTGAGTAGGATTTGAATAGTTAGCAGTAAATCAGGCACAGAGCCTTGTAGGGAACAAGGAGATGACAAAACATTCAACAGTTGTTTCTTAACTGAGCCCTGCTCATCTTGTATGCAGAGCAGAGAGCCAGGGTGCAAGAACGAAGTAAGGGAAGGCACAAGGGATGGATGGAATGTGATCAAACCCTCAGGGACCACAGTGTGGTCACAGGCACTGAACCCCAACTAAAATCTGATGGACCCTTTTAAAAATACAGACATAACAGATAAATGTTTGATTCTGCAATCCTAACGTGTCTTTTACAGCAAGTTAAGATCAATGCCCAGCACAAGTGAGTATGTCCTGTATTATTTACACTTACTGTTGTGTGTACACACAAAAGGATGCAAGAAATCCAGTCTTTCAACTCAGGGTATATAAATACACGTATCATTTGGAAGTCTGTGTATATCCCACTGAAAATTCTGGCTTTGCCTTGCAAAACTGACAGATCCTTTTGTGGAAGGCTTACTGTAACACTGAATATGCTAACTTGAGATAAACAAACTGCAGAGACAAACTTAATTATCTCTTCTTCTAAAATTACCCGTTTTGCTGTTTCCATCAGAGAAGCCGCTTCAGTCTTGCCCACTTGTTGCACCATTTTATAAAACAAGCTGTCTTGTTCTTGCAGCAAAATGTAAGGTTCACCATATTCTTTCAGTCTTCCTGCATCTAAAACCTGTTAAATCAGCACAAACCAATGTATTAACATAAGAAAATTAAAAACTAAATGTTAGAGACTAGAAACCAAATGTAGGCGACTACGGGCAAGGGGGAAATGTATGCATTTTTAGCATTAAGATGCATTTTGTACCCTGAAAATGAATTCTGTCCTCTTCAAACTAGTATAGCACTTTCTCAGTTTACAGACCTGTTGTACAATTTTAGAGTGCCCTACAGCCATTCCACCTATAGGAATCCAATGTAAAGTTATGCAGAATATGGAAATACAATATTTGTGCAGCCAACAAAGCAGATTATAAGATTCATTGTGTAAGAAGGAAACAAAGAAGTCCAAAATGGGCTCTGAAGTAAACAGCTGTGGGTAAAAACCACGCAATAACCACCAAGACGGTTAAGGGAGAATAAGTAGGTCTTTTGAATTAGAGGTGAAGATGTAATTAAAGAAAATGAGGGTGTTGCTGTAAAGATAAACAGTTTCTTGCATCAGTTTTTGCCAACTATGTATTAGAAAGATATTTAAACCTGATCCTATTCTTTCCACATAAAGAAAAGATCAGATGCCGCCATGGACACAGGTACCCAAAAAGAGAGGAAGGGAGAAAGAAAGAACAACAGAGAAATTAAATAAGCATTAAGTCAATAACCCACAGATGATATACACAGTCAAAAATATGGGGAAAAAAAATAAGAATAAGCTCACTGAACCTCTAAGAAAATATTCTCAGACTAGTGACTTCATTTAAAGACTGCATGGCAGCAAACATTGAACTTATATTTTTAAAAGCCTTTACAGGATTAAATCAAGGAGATTTTAGACTAGCATATATATTTTGATATAAGACACCAAATTAATTGAAACGGTCATTAAAACAAAAGACACACAGATCACAGGTAGAATTCATTCTCCACAGTTTTAGCAATCACAAATCTGATATAATTTTTAATGCACTGGAAGAAAACTAAAGGAAAAATGGTTTATATGGGTTTCCAGAAAGGTATCTGGTGTAACTAAATAACCGTGCTACAAAGAACAAAGCTTTTCAAAAACCTGGATAGAAAACAAGAGATTTGAATTAAACAGTGCAGTTTTCTTTGCAGAAAACTGAACAGGTAGGAACTGGTGGGAACCACATTGTTCTGGCAGAGGTGGTAGCTACTTATGCTAGTCATCAGAAAAAGGAGGTATCAGAGAAGTGACAAACCTGTGAATGACACAAAAATGTGCAGGTAAGTCTAGACCAGAGGTTCAGATACACCTAACTAACCTAAGAGAATGAGGAACACAATAGCAGGGAAAAGTCAATATTGACAAATGCAATGCACTCAAATACTTAACTGGCTTATAAATTAATGGTATTGACTCAACAAAGAGAGATTTGGGTATTAGTCTACAAGTTCAGTACTTTATGCCACGAGTAGGAGTTATGGAGTTTAAAAAAAAAGGGAAAGAATTTATGTGAGAAAACAATTCAGAAAATTTTTTTTTCTTATATAAATAAAAAACTGAATACACATGGCGTGCTATTGACAAAGATATTGCCACAACAAAAGGACTTCAAGGACTCATAACTCAAGCCATAATTGTGGTGTACATACTTGTGAGAAAAAAAGAAAGATCTAAAAAAAATGGAGCTGTTGATTTCAGGAAAGAAATGAATAAAAGGATTTGTGAGGACAACTTACAAAGTAACGAAAACAGTGTGCAAACTTCTGTTTGAAAGAACCACCAACAAGTTTGGAGATATATACAGAGACCTGTGAGGAATCTTTCAAATGTGTCCTTTGCTTGTGCGCTCCATAAAACCAAACTTCCTGACGGCCAAGGGCCTGGCAGATCTCCAAGCTGCCTGGACCCCAGTAAATTCCCAGTAAAGAGGGAAGGGGCACAGCTCAGCTGATCCCTTTTCCTGCAGTGGTGTGGAAATACTGCCCTGCCAAGATCACTGTGGACCTGTTTGACACCAGAGACCCAGCACCAGGCAAGAGGGACCCACTCCTTCCCTTCCGGTTCAATTAAGTACACGGCATTTGAATGGAAAATAACTCAGACAACAAACAGCAGCATAATTACATCTAATTTTATGAACTGTATGCACAGAAACCTACGAGAAGATATTTGTTATTTTCAAAAGCTCTTAACTTAGGGAACCCAGGCTATATTATGAATTTCCTTTGCAAGTGATTTCCAGTATTGTTTGGAATTGCAGATGAAGACAGTGCTCATGGAAGAATCTGAAATATTAGCAATATTGCACAGAACAACATACAGTCATATAATAGATGCAGTCTTTCACCTGCAGAAGTATACTTGCACACATGCTGACTTTCCAGTGTACCTAGTCCCATTTAACCTGAATATTTTATGATTAATTATAACTATAATTTTTATCACAATCTATTTAAAGCCACAGTATGTCACAGTTAAGGACAGCTTCCTTAAAAATGAAATAAATTATCGTACACAATTCAACATTTAAATCGGGGTGCCACAGCATAGAACATCTCTGTTGCCTTAAAGTAAAGCTTTTTTCAGCATAGCTCTAGATTATGCAAGCACTCCTTAAGAAAGGAGACAAAAAGCATCGTCATTAAATGGGTCTCTTACAAGTAAAGAATTGCAATTAACAAGTAGAGAGTTTAAAAATATTATATTACTCCAGTATTGTAATTTTAACATTTTGCAAATATCTGAAACAACCACAAACACAGACAATCTTTCCCCTCCAGAGAACCTGGGGAAAGGGAAAAAATTATTCTTCCTTGGCAAGTTTTAAATAGTCAAGTCCAGAAGATGAATGGATAGAGTGAGCAATTTCTATCTGGAGAAACTCCATCCACATTTTAAACAAATCATTAACCTATTTGTAGCCTTTCTTTGGGAATAAAACCCAAACTTGTGTTATGAAGACAGACAGAACAGCCATAGGAAAAACAAGCTCTGTTACTTTTTAAAAAAACCTGAAATGAAAAATAAAGAATGAAACTGAACAGACAATATCATTCCTACAAGTTAGGAATGCTATAAACCCTGTTCACCAAGAAAAAACACTTTCTACTAACTGCTGTCATCTATGAGACAATGGAGAAAATTTAAGCTGATTTACTTGGTAGTTATACATTTATGTATTTATATATTTATTAAAAAGCGCTTAGACAAAGAGATAGGTACTCTTCTTTGAAGAAATGTGTGCTGATAAGATTTACATAAATAAATAGGTACTTTGGCTAAGGCTTTGCATACTCTTACTCACTGACTCCAAGCCAAATTAAAATCATTAGGACTTCAAAAAGCCAGCTAATCATTCAGGAAAGGTGGAATCTGGTGTTTACCAGCCACGTATTTTCCGATCAACTTGCAACGCTTATCACTGCACAATACAAGAGAATCGAACCCAGATGTGTTCCAAGGCAGTTGTACCAGTGGAACTTGATACAGAAGAGCCAGGGAAGCTTGTAGCTGGTGAAATCAGATCAGCAGGGAGATTATGGAGGACACACACAGGAGCACTTGACTCTGAATCAGCCGGGAATTTCATCACAGACTTCGGTGCAGATATTGAGAGAGAGGGGTTTTGTACAAATCACTCAACTTTTCAGCTCCTCGCTCTGACTCTTTGTAAAATACACTAAATAAAGCCTTGATCATTCTGTGGGAGCTAACTGCCTGTGAAATACTTAGATAGCCCAGAGTAAAATAAAAACAAACACCAAAAAGTTATATAAACCCAGAGTGGTCATATGTAAACCAGGGCCAGATTCTCCACCCTCTTGCACTGGCAGCTTCTTTTACCTTGCCTGCACTGTTCTTGCCTTTGTACTACCACCTTTATGACTTCAACAGGATTTTCTCATATGAAAGAGCAATTCCAGCAGTACAAAATTTACAAAATTGGCTGCTGGCAATCACACAAAAGAAAGCATGCAGGAAAACTGCTGTTCAATGGAATTTGCTCACCTCTCCAAGTATGTTTAAAACATCTTTACTTATAGCTATCCAAATTAGCATTACTCAGGCAGCAATACAGAGACATGTTAAGTTCAAACAGGGCTCAAATAATGCACTATTCTTGAGTAAAATCCTTGCATCCCACCTAATTCTATTCCATCAAATGTTTCATCCCAGTTGAATAGTCTGGGGCAGTGACTGCTCACCTGAGCTGTGATCTTTCCAGAAGGTTAAGAACCATGTTGGGTGGAAAACAAAATAGTTTTGAGCAGCATTTTGTTTGCTATTTGGGGCACAGAGTAACACAGAAAGAGTATGATTAAAATATGGCAGGGAAGGACAGAGAAACAGAAAAGAAGTATTTGATCTTGACCTGCAGTATCAAACATGAAGAGATTATTAGTCATTTAAATGTGTTGTTTATGTTAACTCTAACTAGCACAGGAGCATTTGCCTATGCCACAAAAATGCTGCTGAACTGAATTTGGGTAAGATTTGAGAACTACATTTTGCCTCAGCTGTAACATACCAGGGTATCTATCCCCACTTTGCCTATGTCCCTCCCTAAACCCCCAAGCTGTGCAGTATTTCCATCCCACAGCTTCATAATTTACTGTATTAACCAAGACAAAAAAGCAAGAGAAGGAAGACAAAAAGTAAAACATAAAATGGGGAAAAAGGAATCAGGAAATCCATTTCACCATGAAAAGAGAGAAACAAAACAACAAACAACAAGGATACTATGTGAAGATAGTTGAGTTTCCAGCAGACACCTAGGCAGCAGAGCCAGGAGAACACCTTTTCTCCTTGATGATTCCTCTAGTAATTCATATTGTTCTCTTGCACAGGACTTTGGAGAAGCCGACACTCATTTTGTAAGTGAATTTTACAATCTTCTCTGTGGATTAATATATGTAAAAGAAGTATCATTACCCACAGAGAGAGAAAGAACAAGGGCTTTTTAAAACGCTGTAACAAACACCATGTACTTACAGCTATCCATAGACACAAAAAGAAAGTTCTAAATCCTGTGTTTTCTAACTTTCAGCAACAAAAGCAGACAAACCAAGAGAACAATAGTTATAAAACATTCTGAGAAAAAAAACAATCCAAGGTTGGAAGTGTTCAGCAGCAGAGGAGGGGGGCAGGGAATTTATTTCAATTATTATTGAGGAATGACTAGTATTCTTATTCACGTTCATATTCACCATAAAGCCAGAGGGGAAATGGGACATTTAAAAGTTGATCATAAATGTTTTTATTTCCTATTCAAAAGGAAAATAATTCAAGGAAATTATCTCCTTGGGAATACATCTGATTTAATTTAGACTTGGAGAAGACATCACCAAACAACAAAATCATTATTAAAGTTCAAAACTCTGTTAGGAGTACAACTTTGAACAATGTTTTCCTCAGAGAGCATACATCAAGATGATCTTCAATAAAGCCCTGGGAAGAGGAGAATATTCAGGAGATGCTTCTGGTTACATCATATTATAAGAAATATATTCACCCAAGACAATACACAGCTTTGTGGGAAAGAGTCAACAGCCTGTACTCCAGTTGGCATTAAGTTCAGATGCAAGCATGTTCTGTCTCTTCTGTCTCATCATGGTTTGTCCAAACAGATCAGAAACATGCACACATTTCTCTGAAGAATCATTTATAAATATCAGCCTATCTAAACATTTTTGTGAACATTGAAGCACATTGAGAAGGCTACAAATATAACTCAGAAACAATTTTAAAGGTTCTTTTTGTTTGTTTTTTGTTTTTCTTTTTTTTTTATTTTGGTGGTGGATTTTTGTTTGGTTCTTTTTCGATTTCTTGTTTTGATTTTTCTTAAGCCTTCGGGTTTATTCAAAGCATTCCCCATGCCCCCTTCAGGGTTCCTATACAAATTATTTTAACAGTAACTCCAGATAAATTTGGTGTCAAATAATGTATATTTCATGTATCATGTATATGAACAGAGCAGAGCAGACCTGGAAATTTACCTTCTTATAATCTGAATTATTATTTTCAGATTTTCCAAATAACTCACCTCGGCAGAGCTTAATTTTGCTGTAACAATGCCAAACTTGCCTCTAGTCACTGGAATTTGACATGTACCCCCTTATGCCCTGCTTCACAGAAAAGGCAACTATAGACATCTTGTTCTGTGATCAGAAATAGTGGGTTTCTATAAACTGAAATTATTCTTCAGCTGTAACTTAGGGGAAAAAGAGCCTGCAGCACTGCCTGGTGAATTGGTTCACTCAGGTTTTCTTTAGGCTTCTTGCAGAGATTAAAAAAATCCATCTCCTTTTCTTTCCAACTGATGGCATGGCACTGTAAGCTGGATGGAATGTTGTGGGGAAAGAACACCAATGCCATATGAGACTTATTCTACTGATATTCTACTGACTTAATATCCTGATAATCACTCGATAGGAGCTCCTTCTGTGTCCTGCTGAAGAAGTCTGTTAACCACACACTGCAAATGTCTCTTGTGCTACACAGCTTCCTCACCTCCAAACATCTGATACACCAGTGCAAGTTCAACCCTTGCCTTAGAGGGCACGAAGGGGCCTCGTGCCAGTGCTCACCAAGAGCTGACAAAAACATGTACGTGCTGACAGAACTCTCCCTTGGTCAGTGAGTAATGACTGCTTCCATCACTGCAAAGCCACATTTCTCAACCAGGATTGCAGAATGGCTCAAATGTGGCCCCGAAGTGATATGAGATATCCTTCAGTTTAAGAAATCCCACTCTTTAATAAGGCTTCTGAGGGTCTTAAAGGTAGATAAGCTACAAGGATATTATACTTTTCAAGAGGTTAAGGAATATTGTTGCAGATGACTGAGCATGTCTCCTGGTTTTATCAGTTTCTGATGACAATGAACTTGTGGCTCAGCTGCCATGCACAGAGTTTTACCTTATCAGAAACTCTGCTCAGAGCATCAGCCACCAGCATGACCCATGCTAATTTGCTTTTAAACAGTAATACAGTATTTTTGAGCAAGCAAAAATCATCCTCTAAAGATGTGTTAGTATTTCTAGTGCAGCCTAGATTCCTTACCACTGTCTTTAAAGAAACATAATATGACCATCCTGTTCTTACACTGATGGAAACATATTCACATACAAATACTCGACAGAATAAGAGATCAAGGTTCATCAAACATTGGTTTCACTTCCTGTAGAAATTTAAATTCAAATTCTTTGTTTGAATGCTTCCAGCTGAAGTACTGCCTCAATAATTATTGTTTTATTTAGGCAAAGGGAGAATCTTGTTGGGCAGCCCTCTTGAAATGGGAGCAGCTTTTAAGAACTCAAAGATGTCAATGTTTTGGAGAAATGTGGCTTAAAACCGGCAAAGAGAATCAAGAACTCTAGTGTATTTTCAAGCTCTTTGGGATTTTGATTTGATTTTAGAGGCAGATAGGCCAGGTGTTACATTTACAACTATCACAGACACTCTGTTTCAGCTGACAAGACTCACTCTGATACAAGACCATGGCACATAGTTCTGTATCTTATGAAAAACCAGGCCTAAACACCCATATAGAAACTTCTCTTAATGGTACAGATGCATATATTATTCAGCTTTGAAAGCAATGTCTTCACTGTTGATATTTGTGGAATTCAATTAAATTCCAAGAAAGAAAATGGAAGGATCTTGTTTTCTTTTCCGGTTTGATAAACATCAACCCAGTTTCAGAAGATCTGGGAAAAGTGGAAACTGCCTTTGTTCAGAATCAAAACAAAACTGACCATTTCTGGAAAATCGTTTGCTAAATGCTCAGCTCTTGCAGAAATCCTGGAAGTCTTGAGTTAACAAAAGAAAGGAGAAACCTAATGGTTTCCAGGCCCTCTGCTCTCCATGCAGGTCACCTTCTATGAGTACCCTTCATATTCTTATCCTCACATTTCTCTTCAAGAGACTTTGGTCCCAGAACTCAGCAGGTATCTTTCATAGGTTGAATAAAAACCAGAATAATTTTAGTTCTAATATTCCTTAGTCCATATTTTCAAGACAGAGGCTGAGCCAAAAAAAAGGAGTTTTATTGGTGTTTGTTCCTTTTGAGTAATGACAGCAGGTGCACCAGTATGAATGTAGCAATTTTACTGCAGATCACTGGATTTAGACCCACAAGGTACTTTAAGGTTTTTATGAAGCATTAGATGCTTAGTTGCAAAAATTTGGCATTTTGGCATTCATTCTAGCTACTATAATCTATTAAGCTCCCTTTACATTCTTTAACAGAACAGACTTCAATGGCACAAGCGTAATATCCAATAATATTTCACCACACTCCAGATACTGGGCTTAATAAAAGGTCAAACCCCCTTCTAGCTTTCTGATACAGAACAAAAAAAAACCCAATCCATTTTATACCCATGCAGTTGTCCTGCTTTAGAATTTTGAAGGACTGAACAGTAATTTTGCATGCAGACCTAATTAATTCTTATTTTCATAAATTTTCATATTCTATCATCCCAGGCTCCAGGCATATTTCTGATCTCATCAATTGACCTCTCTCAGACATCCTGAGCTTTGAGGGCCCATGTCTGACAGTGGGCAGCTCTCCACCAAGGAAACACTGACATGGATGTACTGATAGACCAGAGAGTCAGCACCAATGGAGGGACATAGCCTTCACAAAGAACTGTTCTACAACTAGGATTGCATGTTCTGTGTCCTGTGACTGAACATAATCCCCTCTTAAAGAGAATATTGAGATTTTGCTGTAAAACACATTCATTATCCAGCAGTGATATTTAAGGAGCTTGAAAGGAAAGCCACCAAAAGAAGAGACAACAGACCACAGCATTTCTGACTTTAACTCAGTATTACTAATGTAAGTGTACCACCACTATCTTCCTACATCCCCCACATCTCCATCTGCACTGGAAGCTCACATGAAGGTATCAGTAAGACAGATGGGGCTTCCCCACTGCTACAAGGGCTCAGCCTCTCACTGGGCTGCAGATTCAGACCCCCTCATGCTATTCTCTGATGACTCTTCTGGCAATGCAATGCTTCAAAAGGAAGGGCTTAACCTGACTACCCTGGGTACACAGAGGATATGATGTTTTTCTGGGAATGGGGAGCATAGCATCCAGAACTTTTCAGACAGAGCACAGATTTCTGCACTTCCTGGAAGAATGCTGTCATTCCCATGGTAAGGAAGGGCAGTATGGCCACCACTACCATGTTCACTTATATGTCTATTACCATTGTCTCATCTCCATCTGGATGGATGAAGGATATTAAGGTGCAACACTGGTCAGCTATCAGAACCCCAGAGAGATGAGTGCTCAGACCTTGTCTGCTGCGTAGCATTTTCTATCTGGCTGTAGGTGACTCCCTTTTCACCACATAGATTGCCCGGATCTCTCTCTCTCTTTGATTCCAAGATGTTTGAACTTACTGATTGCTCTGCTGAAGTCAGGAGTCTACAGAGCAGGAAACACAGTTCCTGATTTATGAGGCCCAGATGTTCCACCATGGCATACACAACATCAGAAAAATGAGAATAAGTGAATGAGGGAGGCGTACAGGAAAGACGTGGGAAGTAGGGAGGCTTATCGGAAAGACGTGGGAAGTCATTTTCTATTGACCAAAAAAAACAACTCAGGTCTGGCTGTGAAGTGCATTGTATTGTTACCCTGAATATTAGTCATTTCAGGATGTAACCACAACAGGTTTTTCCATAAATAAATCAAACCTCTTCCCATGATTCTCTCATCAAAAACTTCCTATTTGAATGACAGTTTTTAATTACTAGATCAAGTTCTGCTTGCATAAAGAGTTTCCATTTCAAAGAAGTATTGCACTGATATGAAAACTCTCTGGAGAAACATCCTTGTCATTGGAAAATGCACAAGTTTTGACTCTGTGGCTTTCCTCTGGAGAGGCCATGGCATAGTATATACAGCAAACAGCTCCATCAGGTTCTTGCCAGATGCATATACTTTATTTGCTACTGAACCACTATGTCCCTGGGTGAGCCTCAATTTCTGGATGCCTCTGTTTTCCCCTCTGTAAAAAGAGCTTCTAAAAAGCATTCCTTAACCTGGAGAAGGAAGCAGAGAGGAAGGAGCGGAAAGGGTGATGGGGATTTTATAAGATCCCCCTGGAAGTCTTGGGAGTGATGCCCATTGGCTGCCACAAGCTGCAGATGCAGTTTACAGAAAAGGCCTTTGCCCTCTATGGTGAGGACAGGACAGGGAAGCAGCTGTTGAGGCGATGGGGAAGCTACATGGAATGAGGGGCCAGTGAAGCAAGCCTGAGCTGAGCTTCTGCCAGGATTTGCCATGACAGAAGAGGTAACTGCAGCTTGCATCCTACCCTCCCCTTCTGCCAGGCAGCAGAGCGCCTGCCTGTGCCAAAGAGCTAAAACGGGTACTGCTAACACCTGATGGGAAGAGTTACAACTTGGCTTCTCAAAGTAATGAAGGAAAAGGAATGAGAAAGTGTCCTATTAAATGCTGGAGCAGCACAGAGGGAAAAAAAAAAAGGAGCTTGAAAACCGCTGGATTATAATTTTATGGTAGTATTATTTGATGGGCTGACTTAACAAGTCTTTCCAACTTTGGTTCCAAAGATTGTATGGATACTTCCCTATCTCACCCAGGTGTTTGAAGTTTAATTAATTAATGTTTATAAAGAGCGTTACAATTTCCAGATGAAAGGTCCTATGCAAGTGCAATGTAGTATTACTCATTGAGGCGATTGGGTTAGAGAGTATCACGTTACACAATACAGCTCTTCCCTCAATGATTTTAAGCGTTTGAAGTTCTGATAAAATGTGTTTATCACTAAGACAGATATAATGGAAATACTCTTAAGGCGTGACCTGGATTATGAAAGCAGAGGTATGGTTTTGGGAATGGAACAAACGAGAATTAAAACAACTCCTGAGGCCAGATTTGTCTACAGTTGTATAAAATATATTCTGTTCTTCTTTTTTTCCCTCCTTGAGTAGGCTTCTCTTCTCTTCTAAAATAGAACCGGTTATTACGACGGGTGTGAGCAGACATGCAACAGTTCACGTTCAGTTCCTATTTCCATACTCATCCAACTTGACATTTTCTCATGACTTTCTCAAATTTATTTTCTGTTCTATTTTTTTTTTAATGTTTGGATTAACCCTAAAGGCGGACAGCTTCTTTTTGGAAAGTTCTGCTTTAACCAGTAATTAAACTGAATTAAATCAAAGACTCACGGACAATGCCAAGCTGGAGACTGCAGCCAACACACTCAAGACATGATGACCAGTTTTGACCCCTTGGTACAAGAAAAAGGAAGGTAAATTTGAGCAAGCTTGAAATAGGGTTAGCAGGGTGGTCAGTGAAGTGGAGCACCTATGAGGAGAGGCTGATGGAGCAGGGTACGTTCACCCTGGAGAACTGATGGCTTCAGGGGACTTAACAGCAACCTTCCCATATCTACAAAGAAGTTACTGAGAAGACAGAAGGCTCTTTAGTGAGATATGCAGTGGGAAAACAAGAAACAATTGCCATCAAAGGAAGAAAGGCTTTCACTGGATATAAGGAAAAAAAAGATTTAATGGCAGATAATTAAGCATTGGAGCAGGTATCCCAGAGACTGTGGAATCTCCATTTCTCAAAGTTCTCAAGACTCGAATGGAAGAAGTCCTGAGCAACCAGATGTGAAATTAGTGCTGACCCTGCTTTGAGCAGGAGGTTCCTGTCAATCTGATTCAGTGGGAAGGGAGGAAAGCCCTAGGTGATGGCTGCTTGTTCAGAAATGGGCTAGAACATTCGTGATTGATTTAAGAGAGCTGAACAAGCATGCCCAAAATTTGTTTTAAAAATAACTCATTATTTGTCAAAAGACAATTTGCTAATATTTTGATATCTTTGTTGTTCTTCCCTCATTTTCTAAAAAAAATTATCATGACACCAAACAACAGAGATTTAGGATGGCTTGTAAATAAGGCATTATTACACCTAGAGGTCTCAGTTAAAGGAGAAACAAAACCAGGATTTTTAATAATTCCAGGTAAAGGAATAACAATGCACTTTGTGCATTTCTGACTCTTAAAAGAGATCAAGTTAAATTTGTGAGTTACTCCAACATTCCACTGACTAACCAAATTACAGAACACACTAAAAGCTTTCTTTAGCTAAGTCTTCTCAATTTTTGTGACATTGAAGCAAACAATTAATTTTCCATGGATGCGGATTTTACTGTTAATAGCCCTCATTAATTGCTAATCTTCTAGAGGAATATTCTTTTTCTTCGCATTTTAACATGTTTTTCTTCCAAAATTCTGCTTTACTCCCACTGGGAGTTACATGCCTGAGTAAACCAAGTAATTAAAATGTAACAGAAACACACCTGCCATAACTCTGATCATTCTAAATATGAGATGACAATTCTGATGTGCCCATAAACAGAATCAGTAACTGAGTAAGGATGTCAAGAAAACAGGATTGTTACAAAGTTACATGTCAGTTTCCTCCTTTTGTCTATCAGGCTTCTCACCCTCTTCTCTCCCTCAGTTTACAGAAACCTCTAAGATCAAAATGGAGCAAATGCAAAAAGATGAAAAATATTTAAAAGTTACTACTGACTGCAGACTCAAAGACACATTTTCTTGCAAATCTCTTTCTTAATACTCTGAAGAGGCCAAAAGCATTAAAGACCATTAGATAATTAGGAAACTAGAATCTTAAGAGTGACTAAACTGAAACAACATAAGGGTAAGAGTAATGTACTGACACTTAAAATGCAATAGAGTAGCTATGTACTTGGCAATTATCCTGAGTGGTTTGGAGAAAAGGGCAATTTTTATGCTTTGCTCCAATAATTTTTGGCAAAAAAGGTAAATAAAACATTTAGTTTTCATTGCAACTTCATGACATTAAAGGTAAAGCTAAGAAAACATCTTTGTGGAAAGAGCCTAACACCTTAATGGTAGTTAATGAACCAAAACCCACAGAAATCCCTTTGGACAGCTAACAAACACACACAGCTATTAATTAGGTCACAGTTGTTTCCTCACAAATCTTTTGTTCATTTCAGTTGTAGAAAACACCAACATATCCATTAGACCTGTGGGGAGGTATTCACCAGAGAAGAAAATATTTATTTATTATACCTTAAATGCTTGCAATTACATGACTACTTATGGCAGTTCTGCTGGTTTCTCTCTTTGTAAGTAAACTATAATCACTGAGCTCACAATCTATTCTACTCCTCAGAACACCACTCACCTCAGCAGATGAAATTGTTTAACTTTGTGTACTTCAGGAAAGCATGGTAACTCAAAGATTTTAAGATGTTTTTGAGCATCCAGTAAAAAAAAACAAAAACAAAACAAAACAACAACAAAAAAAAAAAAAAAACCAAAAACCAAAACCCTGTGGAAAGAATTATCATGTTTCACTTTCATAAAACAGAAGCTGAGCTGTATTTTTTAACGTTACCACCAAGAGGTGAAGGTTAATTTCTGCTTCAAGCCCAGTTAAATTTGAGTTCCACTTATGAACACATTTTGCCCTCTATGCCAGTTATTTCATTAACTGGCTGTGAAGATGTTTGCAAAGGGCTTGTGTTCTCATTGCAGAAAATTGTAAAACTGCAGGCTGCATATCATGTCAAAGACACAAACCAGGTGGATTTCCTGAGAGCCCAGGGAACAACACTGCCTTTATGAAAATAATCAGCACATGTTTCCTTATTTCTATGCATGCTTAATGCACTGTAGGGCAGACAAATGGCAAGAGAGTAGAACATTCCTCTATTGGGAGCAGAGATGGCAGAGGCTGCTGCAATAGCAGTGCTTCATCTTCTCTGTTTGAACCTTGCTTTAGAAAGCTGGCCATGTTCATTACCTCACCAGTCTAGTTCCACTTCTCCCATCACTACCTTTGCCCCAGGGCTGCTGCTGTCTCCTTGCCTCCATGCTTCCTGCCCCAGAACCTCCACCACTTCCTCCTCACACATCCCACACCAATGATTGTCACTACCTCCCTTGGCCCACCAAGACTGCATTAACACACCTGACTGAACCCAGCTGACTCTGTCCAGAACCTCATGGGTGTGACTGCACAGCTCCCAGTACTGGCAGAGTTTATTTGCTCAGGTCTCCTGCTGCACCTCACCTGCAGTGGGTTCCTGCCTTGCAGGATGGAAAGCACAGGGCCAGAGAAAGCAAGAATTCTTTCCAAGTCATTACATCTACAGTTTTATGAGCTGTGAGTCACAGTAGCTCAGATAATGAGGTTACCTTGGATAAGCCTAACATATGACTTACACTCCTACTCACTTTTGGATCAAAATTAAGAAGAATCAATAACATCATTCTTCCTCAGGAAAGAAAGAAAAAGGAGCAGTTAAACTGTCTTACCATAATCCTATCACTGTCAATAATGGTGTTCAAGCGGTGAGCAATGGTCAGCACTGTGCAGTGAGCAAAGGTTTCACGGATCGTCTTTTGAATGAACTCATCTGTTCTGAAACACAGCAAGAGCAATGCAGACAAAAATAAGACATTTGCACCGATAACTGAATGGCAGGCAGGTTTTATGACTTCATCAAACATGACTGGATAGAAGGAAATACATGCTTATAAAGTAATTACAGCACTTCTTCCTCTTGTTTATACCAGATGACTTGGAGGCGTATCATGAAACATACTCCAAAATCTACCCTTCCATACCTGATGAGGAAAGAGTTTCTTCTTCTAAGTAGAGCAACAGGCTTCATTTCAGGAGGCTAATTTCCCAGACTTTGATTACAGAAAAAGGAAAATTCTGTAGGTTCAGATAGACCTACTGGTTTCTATCCCCACAAAAATTATTGTTGTTCTCTTTCAAGATTTAGTTTGTGCAAGGAATGAAGAAAAGTTGGTGAAAGTAAATATCCTTCATTGCAAATCATGTAAAGAACAAACACAAGATAGCCTAGAACTAAGGTTCTTGATTTCAAATGGAGAAGAGGATTAATTATAGGAAATGGCTGGTAAACTAAAATAGTACTGGAATAGCTCAAGAACTTGAATACTGAAAAAAACCAAAACATGATATACTCTGTAAATCAAAAGCATTAACTGGAATGCACAACTCAACTAAAGAGAGAGAAAATTTCAAGTTAAGAGTGAGCCTACTGTATGAATTAACTACTAAGTAAAGGACAGCAGAAGGAAACATAAGACTTGTAAATTAAAAAAAACCCCTAAGCTAGAGCACAGACACTGAAGTACAGGGCTGATGTGAAAACTGTCCCAAATAAAGCTGAGAACTGTGAAAAGGAAATAACATTATACTTAAAGGTAGTTAAGATACTAGAATGTTCTTTAGCCATACAAACAAGTATGAAGGCAAAGATGGGCAATACTCATAGAACTGGAGCTTATTGAAGTAACTAAGTGTACAAGAGAAGCATTGACAGCACCTAACTCAGAGAACTCAGTCAGGCTTGTATGTGGAGATCTCTGCAGCCCTCTCTTAGTCAGTGAGAGGGGAGAGGCATGGCTGGAAGGTGAATCTCAGAACCTGGATTAGGCAGCCATCCAGTGATGAATGCCCTCTAGAGGCACCTGGCAGCCCACACTGCACAGGCAGCCTTGGGTCCCATCAGCCAGGCCTTGTGAATACTCACATATTGACCACCAGCCTTCAAAAAAACCCAAAACACAAATGGCAACAATGGAGAAAAAGGAACAGAACCCAAAATTCTCATCCAAGTTAGGATGATACAAAGAACTCAGAATATACTGGAGTTAGTTGAACCAAGGAAGCCCCAGCCTAGAAGTCAGGTACTTCAAGGCATAGGCCTCATTTCCAGGATTTCTATTAAAACAATAATTTTTATATATATATATATGTATGATGACTGGAGAATAATAAAATGCTGCAGATCAGGTTAAAAAAAGACAAAGGAGATATCTGAATAAACTAGAATATTTAGGCAGACATGTCGGCTGTAATTAGTTGCTTGCAAAGTCTTAATTCTTCAAATTTTTAAAAGTAATGGGAAAATAAAATAAAATACATAAAAGATTCATGAAACACATCTTCCTCTGATTAAGTAGTATTTTTTTAGACAGAAGTAGTACTCCACACTGAATCTGTCTGCACATGATAAATATCTGGTATCACTTCATGAATTACACAAAGAGAATGGTTCTGATGCCACCATGTCAGGAGGCACCAGCAATAAAAGGTGGACAGACAACTTTGGAAGAACAGGATGACTTAGAGGAATGAAGTAACCACTAAGTTTCCACAGCAGAAAGTACAAGCTCATGCTCTGAAGGACAAACATAGCTTCTGCTACAAGCTAAGTTGAAGCAATCAGCATGACAAAGGAGAAGACAGATCCTTACTGATGACAGGAAGAATCATTAGAGAAGGAAGACATAAACAGTTAAGTAAGAATTCCATGCATTCTGTTACCTTCATTTGGGGACAGAAATATTTAAGTCCTATCATGAGCTTAAAAGAATGGGGCTCTGGACCACAGTCTGAGAGGCTTGGTCCTTTTGCTCCTACTGCCTAGAAGAAGCTCAAAAACAAAGTGGGAAGCAGGTGTTCCTCAACCTCTTTTGAACAAAGGCCAGTATGCAATCAGGGAAAGAGACAGGAGAAGTCAGAACAGGGCCAGGTTCTTTAGTTCTGTGTTATCTCCTTAAGAAAAGGAAGTTGTTCATCATGTTCCACATCATAGTAATACCAGTCCTTTCACCCCAGTGTTAATGCATGTATATCTTTTTAGTCTCTTCTCAGCAACGCCTCAAAAACCTGACTACCCTTACCTCCAAAAGGACAAGAGAGCAGGGAGGGACATCCATGAAAACACTCACTATGGAAGAGCCTGATAGAGACAGCAGAAAGTGTTCTCTGCAGTGGCTGAAATAGCAAAATAGAAACTAAATATTCAATATTCAATACTCCCTAGAATTGTGTAAAGAAAGCATTTTTCTTTCCTTACACTCAAGCTCAAGCTGAAGTTTCCTGCAGAGCTACTACAGAACAGAGAGAATCATAGCTGGCTCAGGAACTTTGAGAACAACTTTACAAAGGGCTCAAAATTATTTGTATCTCAGGTTATTCCTACTGTTTTCTGGGAATGCTTCAGCCCTGAACATTCCTATCCTCTGCATTCCTTTATCGTATCTTCTTTTATTACGTGTATTCTTTATACATGTATTCTTCCACCTCTTCCTACATCCACAAGAAAAAACCTCTCATTCTTAGAGAGATACTATCAAACTATTATCCAAAACAGGTATTTCTTGAACACAAGCTTATCACTAACAAGAAACTGCTGTCCATATTGTGGGTGTGACAAATGTTCTAAAATGAGACTACAGAGTAATGAGGAGCAGACTTAACAGCTCCATCTTCAAACATCGCAGTACAAGATCTCATGCAGACACATCCGCTGACTGACACTTGGCTAGATCCTCTCCAAGGTTTGTGGTGGATCTTGGAGCATGGTTTTTGGGACAGAAGGCAGGAGCACCATCAGGAACCTCCTGGAAAATCTTGGGAAGAAGGTAGGGAAAGCAAGATGATCTAAAAAAACCAAGAAAAGCATCTGTATACAGAATTATGTGCTGACAGAGTATAGAGACTGTATCACATACCAGTTAGAACTAGGAAAGTACCAGACTAAGCAACATTTTTGTCCCTTTTTCAGGGCATAAATGGACTCTTAGTGGTGTCTACTCATACTGAACAAGTGTCTAGGCAAGTGCCAAGTGATTTCATCACCCACGTCAGTAGATCAAACCCCATCATCTTTCAGGCACATTAAAAACCAAAGATGCAACCTGAATACCAAAACCAGGGCTGCTGGACGACAAAAACTCAATCCTAATCTGATTATATAAAAATAGGAACCACAACACTCCCTACTGCAAGGAACAATACAATAAGAAGGCACCAAATGGTGGTACAGCTGTCCCACAGGCACCACAGGTGAAGGATCTAACACCAAGTTTCCCAAGATCTGGTGTAACCTGAATTAGATGACTGTGCAAAAAGAAAACTAGCTGAAGAGGAAGAATAAATATGATCTGAATGAGAAGCAACCAAGCTGCTGAAAGGAAAACTGGGTAAGTCATTATCTTCTGTCTAATGTCCTCCTGGGATTGTCCTGAAAGTGTATCTCACACTACACAATTCCTGAGAGGCTTAGATAATTTCTCCAAAAGAGAAACAGTTACAGATAGCAGTTAGATGTAATAAAAGGTTAAACCCTACAAGGTTAAGATGGCTAATGAACTGAACTATGTGCAATGGCTGTTTTTACCAGATTCAATGAACAACAAATGTGAAAAGGTGGCAGTGGTTTGCTTGCTGAAAGTTTTGTCCTCCATAAACAAAAATACAAGTTAATACACTACAGTGTAGTCAGTAAGCAGAAAGCTTAGTAAATTAAAACAAAGGCAGTATTTTTAAAAAGTCTCAGTTACTAATGATTTTATTTCAGTATAGCACCAAAGCAACTACATCAAGATTTTCAGGTCTTCTGCTCCAGATTTCACACAACTTTCCAGAACAGTTCAACTGCTTTAAAACCAGACTCTATTCTTCAGGGTGAAAATGGATCAAGAAGATAAAATCAAATTAGTCATCACATAAATCATGCAGGTAGTCTGACTTAGGGCAACCTTCTTTATGGCAAGCTCCTCCTCTCCCCCACAAAAGCACTCACACACCCCTGCCACATGCAGAGCAGGTGGCAGCTGCGAGGAGCAAGGGGGGAAATAAGGGTACACATGGGAGCCAGAACATATGAGAAGGAGGTAGGAGGATGAACTTCAAATTCCTTCCCTTTGCTCCCAGAAGCAGATAAGAATGGTCAAGCTGAGCTGAAGAAACGTGGTGGGGAGTCCCCTCAGTCCCCTGGGGAAGGTACAGTGCCCATCTCTTGCCCTGCACCCACTGCCTCACATCACCACATCCTTCCTTCTCTTCCTGCCACCCCTAAACCCTGTCTTCTACACCTGCTTCCAGATTGGACTGCAGAAGGGACATGGTGGCAGCAGCAGTTGAGGCTGCTGAGGGAGAGAGATGAAGAGATAGAAAAACTAACAAAAAAAAGCAAAGTATCTCCAGAGCTGGTGGCAGCTCGCCATGGTCTCCCATCTCAGGTGCTTGATATGATGTGTGCTTGCCACCAGGTGAGAGACAAGGGTGCCAGGTGTGGGGGTTGTGCATCAGGAGAGAAGGAGGTTTTCCTTACAAGCCAAAAATGCCTCCCTAGCTGCTCAGTTAAGCAACCCACATCAGCATTTCCTGATGATCATCCTATCAGATTGCACAGCTAAAAAATACTTGGCTCAAGTTATACCAACACATTAAGGAAAAGGTAATAATGACTGTAATGCAAACTGAATTCAAAGAAGAAGTTCCAAGTTATTATTTGTATTGTTATGCCTAGAGTTGATACAAACAAACATTTACCTTATTATAATATATATTGCAGCACACATTAATCAAGATCAATTAAATGGATAGTGCAAGTAGAGAACACACATGTGAGATGCCAAAATAGGGAGGATGAGTAAGATGGTATTAAATTTCCACACCTATGATTAATCACAGTTAATCTATCAGAGCTCAGCCAAAAATAAACTAAGAGTAAAAAAAAAGAAAAAAAAATGAAAAAAAGAGAATCTCTGGGAAGGGAATGCACTTCTCTAAAGGTTTTAGAAATACACTGTCAGCTGAACTGTAAAGCTACCCCAGTGGCACCACTTCTCCCCCAAGAAGATGTTAGAAAAATGAGTCACGCCCAGATGACATACAAAATCCTTAATGCATCTGTTTGAGGGACTTGCTGTGTTATTGTCCTCTTTGGACTTTGAGTTCTCCCTCAAGCCATAGTTTGTTGGAACTATATATTCAGCTCAGACTAATTGATGCAGTACGTTTGCAGTATTGTTTCCAAAATATTTCCACCAGCGCTTCAAATGTTTCGAAAATTAACAGTGGGGGTACTTAGCTATTGGAACAATTTAACAAGGGTTGTCATTGAATGTTTTTTGCTATTGAGGTTGGATGTTCTTCTAGAAGTACACTCTAGTTCAAACAGGAATGAATTCAGGAAAATTCTGCTGGCCTGTTTTATACAAGTCAAAATAATGAATAAGTGAGTCCATCCTGTCAATTTAAACATCTCCAAATCTGGTTTGCAATTCCTGTGGTGTTTAGGACAGCTTACCTTCTGCCCCTGCCCCTACTTTACCTCTAACTTACCACATCAGCATCTGAGCCATCTGACAGGACAGCATCTCATAACCAGAAGTCTCTGGTTTTGCTTATAGCCATTTTTCACCTTTCCAGTTTTAGGCGGCTTTGGGAGCGAGATGAATTAAATCTTTTGTATTTATTTATTTCCAACAAACATTTCTTCCAGAAGTCAACAGAACTCAACTTGTTTCATGGCTATTCTGATGTTACAGAGATGCATTTTCAAGAACATTCTTGTCTTCTAATCTATGGCTGCAGGACAAATAGACTTTGAATATTAATTTGCCTACTCTATGGAATGCACTGAAATCAGGGATATTTTGAGCGCTTAGTTTTTATCATCTGCTCCATAGCCAAAGCTCAATCACCCCATTTTGAATAGACAAATATGATGGTATCATCTAAAACATAAAACAGCAATACAAACTACATGAAATATAAAGCATTTAAGTTCATCTCTACAGCAGAGTGAACATATTAGAAGAGAAACCAGCTTATTTTAATATGATAGATTTTGTTTTTACCTTGGGTCCACATTCGCTGTTGCTTCATCAATGATAAGAATACGATTTTTTTTTAGAACTGCTCTGGCAAGACACACCAGCTGCCTCTGACCAACACTAAAATTAGACCCAGATTCTGCCAGCTGTGTCTCCATTTTGTTGGGTAGATCTTCCACAACCTCCTTCAGTTGCACCTGTTGACATGTCAACATACTGTAGGATGAGTAACTCTCTTTTAAATCAGCTATTGTGTGTCTGATGACACAACAATAAGTATGCAAGGTTTGCCTTTTATATTCTGACACAAAATGAGTAAGTGCCAAGTTGGATTACAGAGTGTGTCAGTTATTAGAATTCTAAAAACATTAAAGCATGTTGTTAAGAATCTATTAATGTTCATTAAAACCAAGATATGAATCAAAATATAACCAAGGCATCATCCCAAAGGATAATTTTTTCATAAAAGACTTATATAACAATATACATGTCTGCACACACATGCACACACACATACACAAATGCATATGTGGTATCTACCTTTTTCCATCAACAGCTATAGCTTTATCAAACCTGATGAAAACACCTAAAACCTAACATCAGCCTTGTAATGTTAGTTATGTGGATTTTAAATACCAGATGTACATTACTAGATTTAGTAAGTCACCTCTTCCAAGGCGTTCCACAGCTCTTCATCAGTGTATTCATTGAAAGGATCTAAGTTTTTCCTCATAGTTCCAGTGAATAAAACAGGCTCCTGAAACCCAACAAAATCAGCATTCCATTATAAATACAGGTTTTATAATGCAATAGGTAATTTAATGATAATCACAGTTAACCTATATCAACAATAGCACAGAAATATCCAACAACAAGCTATCATTTTTGAAATGCAAAGGTGTAGATTACAAGTGCATGCTGAAGGGGGATGTGGGGGGGAAGGCAAGTGTTCAACTACTCTGTATGAAGATAATTCACCAAACAGGACAGGTCTGTTTGCAAATTTCTGTACACAGTTATGTCGGCACTCAAACGGGCATTTACATGCCACTGTTCTGATGCCACAAGCTATACATAAACTTACATGAAATCACTGCTATCCTCACGGTATTGTTAATGAAAACCAACTACTAGCACTGTCAATGAGCTCACACTCCTAAATTACTTTTGGGCAGTTTTGAAAACCTGGTTTTGAAGTACATAAACCAGAGAGGAATCAAAGAGCTCACAATGCCTTTCTGGTTTTCCGTCTCTGTTTGGCTGTGGGTTTGGTTTTCTTTTTTTTCATTTCGTACCATAAAAACCCTTCCATTTTACCACCAGGGGTAAGCAGGAAGAGACTTTCACCATTTAAAACCTAAACACATCCAAAGCTAGTCTATACTGCCACAGCACCAAAGCAAACTTACTTACAACTGGAGAACTGCTGGGCAAAGCTCTCGCTCAAAATAAACCAGGGAGTCAAATCAGTACTTTCTCCCATTCAGGTACCAATGTGGGTTTACCTGTGGTCGAAGCAAGTTTTGTTCTACTTCAGTTCCCAGTCAGAGCAATAAGAGATAATTAATCCAACTGGCACAAACCAAATCACACTGAAAAATATAGTATTTAAGAAGTGGGAAGAGGACTTTTGGTTCAGAACTCCTTAAGCAACACATCAGTACTCAGTAATGTGAGTTGCCAGACCTGAGAGTCATGCGCTGACATGACTTTAGGGCTAAACTCATCTTAATACCACACATAAAGACAAAAACAAGTCAAAAGCTGTAACAATGCTAATCATAAATGGAGACCATTCATCATGTTGTCAGCCTTCCTTAAATTGAGGAAATTTTAGGCAAAATGCACTCTTTTTTTCCTTTCTCCCCTAGGAAATAAAATCTAACTTACACTGGGTAACTTCAGATTACTCTGAGATTAACCTGTCATAACTTAGTCCCCATCTAACTCTAGTGATGCCCAGCTCCAAAGGGCTGTAGCAAATCAGAACAGAATTCAGACCTTAACCCTTTCATTGTCTTTTAATTTCTAAACCATCTGAGGGCTATAAAAGAATTTTAAAAGACAGAACATGCCATAAGCAATATAAAAGAAGATATAGACTTCCTGATGTAACATGCCAATTATCTGAAAGTATCTGCTGCAATAGCAATGTCATTAAAAACTTGTTGAATGAGCAAAAAAGGTTTAACACAAAACATTTCCAGGCCAAAAAACAGTTTTCTTCAAAAACACCTAGAAAGTAATTTGTTTAACAATACACATTTTAATACACCATTTGGCATATTTTGAAGGTATTGTTATATTTATTTTCCTTTTCAATCCATTTTTATAGGTTGGCAAAAAGAAGAGGCTGAACCTATAAAGTGTTCGTAACTATTATAAAAGTCCTAACAACAGACATGCACTGCAACACAAGATAAGGATATTTTTTAATTACCATTTCTGACACAGATTATTATTTAAAACAGTCTGGTTTATGAGAGGAAAGTAATAAGACTAACCTGTAAATAATTGTTGTAAAAATGCTTGCAGTCAGAGAGGCAGACAACATTTGCATAGAAAAGATTTACAAACACAACCTTTACACAGCTCCATCCAAGCAAGCAATTAGAAGCCTAAGCACATTTTTATTTCTCCAGGTAGGTATTTAAACTCACACACAAGAAAACTTCAGTCTTGCCTCATCACTCTCTAGGAACGGTTCTGTTTAGCATGTTTTATGTTGCAATTCTAATAAGCATCTCTCTCTCTGGTTTTTCAGCTGCCCACATAATTATGAAGGTATTTGCTGCAAAATAACTACCTGATGTTACATTGCTATTCCTATTATTGACACTACTATTAGCACAGTACAAGACAATGCCTATCACACAGTTTACCTTTGCAGAAATCTAATTCCAAAGCCTCCTTCCTCCTCTTCTTTGTGTCACCACTGGACAGTTTTGCATATTTTTAGTAGAAACAGTCATCCCTTATATATAAAAAAAAAAAGCTACCTGCTAGTCTTTGGCCACTCAAAACTTTTGGGACTATGATGAACACCTTATATAAACTTGACAAAAATCACTGGATTAAAACAGTTTTAAAACTATGTCAATAGACCTGTGTATGGAAAAAACCTCACATGTATAATTGAACTATATGCAGTGAACTTTGAGCATCTGTATAATTCAACATGTAGAAACTGTATTTGACCTGCAGTTTTCCTCTCTCAGTATCCTATTTTGTTCAACTGGGTTGAATTCTTCAAAATGTAAAAATCACCCACAATAGCTACAGGCAAGGCTTTCAAAAAGCCCTAGACCTTGAATGAACTGATGATCATCTGCTTTCACAAGAAAGGAACACTGCACACAAACAAAAAAAATTGAATTTAAATCCATATAAAGTCCTCTTTACATACAAAAGATGACTAGTTCCAGTGAGTACTGCAATAACAAAGCCTGCAGCATGCAGAAACAAAAGACATCCTGCATTAGGCAAAACTCCAGTTGCTGGGGAAGTACCTATATCTGAATTTTTTTTCAGTAGCATACCTGACTCCTATTGGGGAAAAAAAGTGCCTCATTACCATTTGTATCAGATTCTCAATTTTATGAAAGTAAAACACTCTGACTGCCACCCTGCCAACAAACCAGCACACATTGAGACATAACTCTAAATATGGATGCTGTAATACAATACAGAGATCTGAGAAATAATGCTTAACATGGCACATAAATTCCTCTGGTTTACAGTCCACTCTTCACTCTACCTGCTAGAACAGCACAGATGAACTACTTCCCAAAATATGACTTCACATTTGCAGCACATGAACTTTTCCTCCCTCTTCTCTGCTCTTGGAGAGCAAATGCCCACAGAAGAGACTAGAGCTCTCATGAAACTGTAACATGCAGACTTTGCCTTCTACATTTTAAGGTTACACATAACCCTTCTCTGATTCAATGTCTCATGAAAACAGGACTCTAAGAGAGAAGACCTGTGACCTACTGGACTTCTTTGAAGAGCCTTTCTTCTACTCCAGCATGAGAGATGAGGCTATTTCCAACACAGTTGGTTGGTTTTTTTCCTGTACTGTGGCCTTTCTTGCATTCAGCTCCTAAAATTCAAGTTTTATTTATTATGGGTGATAATGACCTCCTCTTTTGTCTGCTCCCCTTTTGTCTGGTCTTCTCCTGTCCAACCTTCTCCAAATAATGCAAAAGCTGACAGCTCACTTCTAGGTGGCACATTTGCTCTTTCTAAATCTAGCATCAGTCAGTTTGTACAGTGGTGACTGGAGAGGTGAAAGTGGTCCTTGAAAATCCCTTACTCAGGAAGCTTCAGGCAAGCATCAGGCAGGAACTGCTGCCAAAGGATCAAGTGACTTCAGAGGACTGCTGAAGACTGGTATATACTTACCATCTTTTCTCTGCTCTTCCCCAGACTATGGGAGGACAGCACACAGCTAACACACAGATATTCCAGAGGAACAGACAGTGTACAAAACTAGGAAGAAAATGTTCCAGTCCCCAAAACTGATTCTGTTTATCTTAAAATAATCAAGACCTTACCCAAGTAAGAATGACACCTTGCTACATTTACTGTGTCCATTGCATACAAAGGTGCAGGGGGAACATAAATATCCACGGCAAACCAAGTCACTCTCTTACCTGAGGTATAATTGAAATTTTCTTCCGCAAGTCATGGAGCCCCAGCTCTGATGTCAAGTACTTATCAATCCAAATCCTTCCTTCAGGTTCCGCCAAGCGAAAGAGGGCCGCTATCAGAGAGCTTTTCCCAGCTCCAGTTCTTCCCACTATTCCAACCTACAGAGCAAGCCAAGCCCCTACAATTAAACTGTGAGCTTTTCAGGATAAATTAGCACGTCAAGCAACACTTTTACAGCATCACGGGGTTTTTACAGTAGAGCATGCACCAAATAAAACTTCTTTGTAATTAACATTCTTCCAAGAGGAAAAATTCTCTCCTCTTAAATCAGTTTGGATTCAGGTGACATTTGTATACATGACAATTTCTTGGATCATATTCAAAGGTGAAAGATTTCCCCTTAATGTGTGGTGTCTTATTGTGTAAACAAGATAAAGTGGCTCAATGCATACAGCAATGTGATTCAAGGCTGCTAATTTTTATACTAAACCTGGTTTGCTGGGTGATGTTAGGCAAATCATTTCAGGCATGCATCTACTTTTCAACCCGAAAAAGGACTCCCATAAAGTACTCTGGGAACAATGTATTCCCGATTTCAACAATTGAGACTGATTTTGGTTAGTATGGTTAAGGTGAAGTACTTTAAAGTAGCATGATTATAAACTGTATCCATACTTCAGACATCTTCAACAAGTATTGAAACTACAAGGCCATGACATCAAGCTGAAATTCCTTTTCAAACAGAAGATACAGTGAATAATAAAAATCACAGAGATTCAGGGTTCTCTTTGTTCCCAAATAAAAACTGGAAGACATATACAGTGTGAAAAACCATAAAGTTTTCAGAAAAAAAAGAGACAATGAAAAATATGGGATTGATAACTTTAATGACAAGGGGCTAAGACCTACAAATATTTCTTCTCTTTTAATTTTTTTTAATGTTGTATTCAGGTAAAGAATTCTCAGTGAAAAACAATATACAGTAATCAACTGTATCAGAGGAGATAATGGATGTAACCCTCTACACAGATCTGATCTGGCAGAATTTGATTTTTCCTGCATTCTGTTCTAATCTCTAAGTTAAAAAAAAATCAGCCCACTGGAAAAAGTTCAGAGCAGTGCAACATAAAATTAATATGGGTTGGAGATACTGATTTGATGGGGAAGGATTTATAAGGATTAAACATGTATAATATAGCTTGGCAAAGTGATTGAGGTGCAGAAAGGAGGAAGAAAGATGAAAACCTTCACGAGTATACGTACAGACACCAGAGGGCAATTACCCACTGCCTGAGACTCACATGTATGCAGCAATGAATGCTGAAATGAAATTAAGCACAGGAAACTGCATCAAAGTGCAAGGAGAAACTTTCAGTCAGAGACAGACACTAAGTTCAGACAAAACAGCAGGGCCCACACTTGATAAAAATACACAACACACTAAAAAAGTACACTTGAAGGAGCAACTTATGCTGCATAATCTAAAAGGTATTTTCTACTTCTACATTCTGATTCAACAATTTCATCCAACCATTCATTACTGTACTATTGTATATAAACTAATTAACATTTCTACAGTGCTTATTATTAAACAGACCAATTTAAGCAGATCTGCTACAACAAATGATAAAATGTCTAGTACTCTAAATTATATCAGTGAAACAATGGAAAAATAGTTCTGAACAGATAAACTACAGCTCAGAAAGAAAATGCTGAATAGAGAACACAGACAACCAGAATTGTGAAAACAAATGTCCAATTGTTCCTCTGCAAATGTCAATATAAAGCACTGTATCAAGGATATAAAGAAAAGAAGAAAACATAAAAAAATACACTGATACTTAAAATAAAAATGCAGCTGCTCTGCATATTGTCAAAATCCCACTTTCAGTTTGGCATCAAATGAAAGGACTGTGCTCTTCAACATTTAGAAGGATCTATTTGTATCTTTGGTTATTTGCTGAAAATTGACAGGAATTTGAAACAGCTCTCAGTAGACACATTATCTATTTTTTTTAATACATTTTATTCTTCAGAGGCCCACACTCACAGCCAGTGCAAATATAAGCTCCAGTCTGCAAAAGGAAGTGCCAGCCACCTATCAGGAATGCCATGGCCAGGACTGTGCTGCCTGATCTAAGACATGTGCATACACAGGAGTACACCTGCTACACTGGGCTCATCCTTATTCAAGTGTCACTTGGACTTCACAGTAGAGCTGCACAAAAAATGTGAGATTTACAGCATGTCAGCTACTCCACTGAAACTGCCCATGTCTTTGTTATCCCTCAGGCTACCTCCCTTTGAGGGTACACTGTGAGAGCACAGCTGCCATGCTGTAAATCTACATCTGCACCTTCCTAAGTTTTTCACGTAGCCTGCAGATCTAGGAGCTGTCAGGAGAAGGTGCATTTAACAGTATGTGAGCCAATAAGCATTCATGAGCTCCCTGCAACAAAGACAGTGGTGTGTAAAACCCAGAGCTACACATGCTAACCTTCCCCAGCTGCAGCTCTAGTAGCAGAGGAGGTTCATCACTGCCAGCTGCTGGCACAGCACTTGGAATCTCCCTGGTCTGTCTGTCAGGCCACACGACATTAGCAAAGATGTTTAAAAGACAGGGGCCTTCCTAGCCAGCTTTGACTGTAGGGAAATACTGAATGCAGAGACAAACAGATCAAAAGAGACTTAGCCCATGAGTGATTTGCAAGCAATCACCTCCTTTATTCTTACTGTGCCCATGGCTTCCCAAACTGGGCCCTGGGGTAGTTACAAGAAAAACTAGGAGCACAGCAGAAGCTTAAACTCATTCCTGATGCCAGTGCCACTGCAGCCACCAGAAGTGTCTATAAAGCCAGGGTCCTGAACAAGAGTAAGAGCTCTCACTGACAGCAGTATGGGCAGAATCCCCACCAATCTGGAAACCTGGTTCTGAAGAAGATGCTTCTCCATAATTAAAACCAATATAAGGAGGAGAGAGATGCTTGGGAGATTTTTTTTATACAGTGGCAGCCTACTGCAGTATTGTGCAAAACATCATAGAAAGCAAACACAAAGTTCTTGGCAATAGTTTCAAGCAGGGCAAATTCAGGATGACAAAACTACAGCATAACTGCTCAGCAAAAATAAATACCCCCAGTCACCCCTCCCTCTCCTGCCCCCACCACAGACTGAGTCATGCATTGCTAGTATCTCTTGCTTCCACTTTTAATTTTATTCCTGTCTGTCACTCAGAAATGTAGAACTTCTTGTCTATATCGGAACAACATACAATAGCTATGGAGACAGCCCACATGGCTCCTCTCTTCAAGAGACCATTTTTAACTCATTCACAGCTAATTCCAGGAGATCACCTCATTGTAGCAAAGTCTGGCTGAATTTTTGTAACATGCACTTCAACAAAAGGTCCACTTGAGGAAACTAAAACTGTTTGGAACTGAATGGAAAAGCATGTTAAAAAGGGAGGCAAGGGCAAGGATTGTAGAGTTGAACCAGGCTCCTAGGGAAGACCTAATCAAAAAGTACACCTGCATTTGAAATGTAGCAAAGCACAAATTAACACTTCAGGGCACTAATTTAATTTTGTCTGTGGGGGAGACCTTCCCTGCAGCACTCTTTCAACAGGGATAGCGTCAAAATTGGAGAGGAGGAGTCAAATTTGCAGAGGTGGAGGAGTTTTATTTCTGTGTTTCTTTTGGCTACCAATTTAATTAATAACAAGAGTTAATTGCATTGGTAGCCAAAAGGAACTGAAATAAAATCCTAAATTCCAAAGTTATGCAACTGATTTGCATTTCTTTCTTTTCTCTTCCATTTGTGGCTCAGTGCAAGGGCATGTACATTCCTTATTTTCAATTGTTTTTGCTCACCTTGTCAGTTGACCTACTTGATTCCAATCCTCTGTTGAATCCTCAATCTCCTAATGCAGCTCCATTTGCTTTGGATATGAACAAACATTCTGGGCCTGGCTGGTATTTTCAATGCTTGCCACTTTCTGAAGAACCTCAGATTTTTTTACAGAAATTACTGGACCTGTTTAATCCTTTGTTTTGACAGACTGAAATATCATGTTCCCAGATGAATTTATGCTACACTTACAGGAAATAAACAGGCTGTAAATTCTTTTATTAAATATAACTAAAGCTTATTTTTAAAAAGAACACCTACTATATTCCTAACACCCACATATTTTATAATGTACTTCTAGCATGCAGCTTCTTGTCAACTTATCATCTTTGCTTAATTTCTGTGAATACCCAAAGACAGTCATATACATACCTTTTCTTTTGGTTTAATTAAAACAGACAAATGTCTTAAAACCAACGGTCCATCTAGACTGTAGCTGAAGTTAACATTTTCAAATGCTATCATTCCTTGGCTAGGCCATTCTGGTGGTGGATGTTTGTTGGTCTCCCAAGGAGCTTCTTTTTCAAGTTCTGTGTACTCCATTACTCTTTCTACTGATATCATCTAAGGGGAGGAAAGAAGACATGCAGATGTGAACTTCATCCTATTGCATACACTGCAAATACTGCAAATACTGCATGCATATAAATATGTGTGTGCAGTTTTACTATAGAGATTCAATGCAAATTACTCTGTGGCTTTTCTTTTAAACACAGGTAAGATTATTTGGTGCCATTCTAGGCTTTCTTTATACAGCTAAAAAAGTGGAAAGAATGCATGTCATGTCCTATGACAGAACAGAATCTATTGTGATACATAAAGCCATACACAAGCATTTTTCATCAGGAGGATTAATTACAAATCTAAATACAATCATAAGAATTAAGAAAATTAAGCTAAGAGAGCTGTCTGTCAGCCTTGACTAAGATGACTCCAATCCATTGTGTGCTGGAAAGACAAAGCTAGAAATGAAACTGCCAAATGAACTACAGGCAGACACATGAATGCATCCAACTCCTTGCCCTGCACAGGATAATCCCAAAAAAATCACACCATGTGCCTGAGAGCATTGTCCAAATGCTTCTTGAACTCTGGTGGATTTGATGACATGTCCACTTCCCTGGGGAGCCTGTTGCAGTGCCCACCCACCCTCTGGGTGAAGAACTTTTTTCTATTATCCAACCTAAACCTCCCCTGACACAACTTCAGGCCATTCCCTCGGGTTCTGTCAATGGTCACTACAGAGATCGGTGCCTGCCCCTTCCCTTCCCCTCACAAGAAGTTGCAGACCACAATGGGGTCTCTCCTCAGTCTCCTCCAGGCTGAACAGCCCAAGTGACCTCAGCCATTCCTCATAAGGTTTCCCCTCCAGATCCTTCACCATCCTAAGGCCCTCCTTTGGATGCTCTCCAACAGCTTCATTTTGTGTTGTGCTGCCCAAAGGACTCAAAATGAGGGTGCACCCCCACCAAGAAGAGTGGGAGCATCACCTCCCTTGACCAGCTAGCAACAGAAGAGAGAGGAAATGTTCTTGCCTCTCCCAGGTGTAGTCACCCTTTAATAACAAGGGATTTTTGGTGGATGTCCACCTGTTAAAGAAGTTGATGCTAATCATAGTTCCATAAAATGATCAGCATTTCACATCAAGGCCAGGTTGGTGAATGGTCTTTCTCTTCCAAGGTATTTCTGAATCACAGCCTCCAAAAAAGCAACTCAGTACATGTGACACTCACACTTCCAAAATGTCCCCAATGGTATGAAAAAACCTGAAAGCTTTCTTCCCATTTCTCACAAAACCTATCACACACCACACTGGTGTGTGAAAAATGCACTGAAGAAGCAATGTGGTAGCCAAAAAAAATTATAACATTCTTGTTGTTATTATTATTATTACTAATTAATTAAGCATGGCTTTGTAACTTCTACAAAAGGACTACATGTATTTCCTAGATTATGTATAACAAACTATAAATACTTATGTATTATCTTAAGAAAGTAAACAGGCAAATTAGAACATGCTAGTAAATATTGTGAATTGGTCAAAGGCGTTTTATACATTTTGGAAAACACACAACCTTCTCAGCTGAATATAAACAAATACTTTCACATTTGTGTTAATTTAGAATGAATTAAAAAGTTATAAGCCTTCGCAGTGGAATAACAGGACTCTAAAAATGCCATGAGGGATATAAATAAAATTTTAAAATGCAATAATAAATAACAATAAATTATAAATACCAAATATAAAAACATAATCTAAAGCCTTCCTTATAGAAAGGGATTAATTTATTGCAACTTTAGCAAGTTGCAATGCAATTGTCTACACTGTAACTAGACAGTCTCCTTTCTGCTGTAAAGGGAGATTGTAAAACCTCCCTTACTATGAATGGAGGAGAGTCCTGGACACAATTCGTCTCAACAAATGTTCAAAATCAGTCAGCCAAATTATAACCTAAAAGAAGTAATTTTTCTTTATGACTGCAGAGTGGTGCCTCAATTGCTTGCTAAGGCATTAATATCCTCAGTTAATTAAGAAGAATCTCATCCTTAAGGCTTCATGTCACAATCATGAAAGGAAGCAAGAAGGGAAAAGGAAGAAATAAACATTACCAGGTTTTCAACTTCAGCACTTTGTCTTACACCCCACTGGAATGTTCCCATGAGGGTGATTGCATAGGAGAGTGCCAGACCAACCTGTCCTGCATTCAGAGCTGCAGAAGAAAGGAAAATGAGACTCAAATAGGTACATTGTAATTACACAAAATCTCAGTTCACTTCACTTTCATGGGGTTACTTACAGGATGGAAGCATCACAGCCAGAATTTTATTTGGTTACACACTACTTGCTATCTGTGCAAAGAGTAGTTCCAGGCAGAAAAGCTACTTGCTGCATTTTTTGGATACATTTTGGAAACATTTTGAAAAGATAATACAAATTCTCCTTGGCCTGGCATTCATCTAGAAACTGGGGCTCAGTCTCAAGACCATACTTACGTAGATTGTTAGAGTCATCCCTATCTGGCTGAGCATTAGTTAACTCTTCACTTTTTTTCTAAGGAAATTAGTTAAGGCCCTAAACCTAAGCAAAAAATTTGCATAAAATTATTTCAAAATTAGTTATGGACATTTACATCAACTTAATACTCTTATAAGCAATTAGATAAAGTAACAGGACAGAATATTTCTTCCCCTGTTTAGAAAAGCATTTACTGGTTCTACTCTCACAAAATAAATGTATTCTGTCTACCCCAATAATAAGCATGATTGTCCTTTGATTTACTTGAACTTTATTCTAACATAGTCCTATTGACTGCAAGAGAGCTACTCCTTATCCAGAGGCAAGGAAAGATTCAGGACCATTGTTTTGACTCGTCTTTTTACACTCTACTAACACAAACCTAGCTCAAAATTTGCAGAGTTGTGCAGCACAGAGTGTTCAAATTCTAAAACACATATGCACATACAAAACTTGTCCAAAGAAAAAAGAAAAGAAACAAAACCAGCAAATTAGCACTAATTTTCATGTCCAAGATAATTACTTCTTCCTTCATGTTTTAGATGACTATCTCATTCTAGTACATCTAACCCAATTACATCCTGGATGATGCATACACTAATGACAGTTCATGAGTGACAGTGAACATAAAATGTATTATTATGAGGCAATTTTCTTTCTGGAACTGGCTATCCCACTGATCCAAGATATGAGAAGAGTATCCCTAGGAACTTTAGCTTGCCTTTTGACCTACTGTGCCATGTGCAGAAAGGAAAAATGTTCTTAAGAGGCAGCTCCGTGGGTGTTTCTGTATGAAAAGCAAAGCCCTGTAGGCCCAAAAGAGAAAGACAAAGGTAGGGAAAAAGCAGAAGATTTATTTCTTGTTATTCTTGCTCTGAAAGCCAGAAGCTCCAAAGTGAAGACTACAGCAGTGCACGTTTGTTTGCACACTTGGGGATGATGACAGATGCATGCCTCAGCCCGGAAGATGTCTGAACTGCCTCCAGTATTTGCAGGAAAGCAGATACAGCCCCAATGCCCTAGACTGAGGAAGAGATCATGATCTAGAAAGAAACATTTAACTTAATTACAGCCTTTAAACAATTAGAAACAGCAACATACGAAAAAGAATTAGACATTACTATACATGGTAATCACTGGGTGAACTTCTTCTAACATCTGTACTTACTCTTGGCGAGGAGCAGGGAACCAAAAGCAACCACTATAACAAAAACGGCACAGATGGCATCCAGACGCACAGCAAGCCACCTTGAGGTTGTCAAAAAGAGAAACCAGGCCTCTAAAGTGTATTTTACAAAGACATAAGAACAGTGGATTGTTAGAAAACTAAGCTGTATAATTATCACTGAATTAATTCATGTTAATAACACAAGTTGTCAAAAAAACCCAATACTGCCATCTTCAAGTGCATGTCTGCATGGACTGATGATGATCAGGACATTGACCAGTTTTCCTGAAATTGTCTAATTTAGTCTTCATACCAATGGCAACCACAGCTAGATTAAAACACAGTAAGAGAAAGAAAAATAGTCAAGGTTTGAAGCATGGTCCATTTATTTAAAATGGAAGCCTCTTCTCAACTCCAGTGGACTCAAATGTCTGATACAAAAAGCAAAAGTACAACTGCATTTACTGTAGCTGGACTGGAGTCTACAGGTTTTTTGCTAGAACATATCACAACACAACTGTCAGAGCCAAATCTTTAGAAGGCAGCTGCAGTAGGAGCTTCCCAACAGGGCCAGTGCAGCTGTACAGAGCTAATCAGATGAGCAGATGCACATATTTACTTTCAGGGAAGCTCACAGGTGGACATCTCCACCCTGCAGTCACATTCAGGTGTTGACAATTTGGTGCTAAACTCCATCCCAGGTAGAAATGCTACAGTACAAGACACAAGGGACAGCAGGAAAAGACACTGCAATACAGAAGGCAAAGTGTTTGAATTCAGGGACAAAACCAGAAGCAAAGTAGCCATAATAAAGCATGGCATTATTTATTGCTCAGGCTGCACTCAGAGGAATTGTTCCAGCTGCCACCAAGTCACAGCAGAAGGTCACCATTCCAACCCCTTCTGCCCTGGCTTGCCACTACTCCCTGCTAAAGATCAATGCAATTTCAACTGTTCAATGTTCCTTAGCCCAGTGCTGGGAAAAATTCAGACTAAAAAAAATTCTCCCTTTTGTAAGATAGAGAGGAGGTAAGCATGGTTTAAAGCCTGACCATCTTGGGTAGCCAGATTATGAAGTGATCAAACAAATCAATTCAGCTAACAGAAACATCCACGTAATTCCTGGAGGGCAGCAGAGGGTAAGATTGAGGATGACAAGAGGCATCCAGGTAAGGTACAGAGCTGGTAACTTCTTAGTCCCCTTTACATCCACCCTGACTGCAAATGGCTGACCACACACTCAGCATTAATGATTGCATTAAAGAAGACATTTGATATGGTCATGCACCTGGACACACGGAATGACAAACACACAAGGGAGTGCTGCAACAATTCAAACAAGTTCCAGACTTGGAATTCATCATGATAATTTAATTAGCTCTCTGAAATCCAGAAAGCAAGTGGCCCTAGAAACAATCTATGGCAGCTTCCTGGTGACATTAAAGAGAATTTTTGGTGCAATAGTATACTTGTAAATTCAGGAAGTGGGACACTTGGGTAGTAGATTTTCCATCTCCAGGCTTTTGCTCCATTGATCCTAATTGTCCAGGGAGGCATGTTAAACTCCCAGCTTGAGATGGGTCATTTTGCAACCTCCCTAAGTAACAGGGGTCACTGTGCATAAAGGAAGGAATCTGACAGTCACAGGAACTAATAAAGATTCATCATGGTCTGATGACTCATGGGCTTGCTTACAGAGATGGGCACTGGCAGGAAGGAAACATGGGTTTGGTCAAATCTCATCATGCCTTTTAGATGTTTTTTATCTAAAAATTTATTTAATACTACATCAATAGGCATCCCTCTAAGAGGTTCAAAGCAAGTGTCCTGAGTCCTAGGCTCAGGCCTAAATAGAGAGGAAGATACTACTCCAGCCAAAAGTGCTAAACAAAACCATTGCTGGTTGGGAGAGACTTCTGCAATGTAGGAAAGAATTTAAAACTCTTTAGGAGACTTAAAAACCCAGGACTCCAACTTTCTGAGCTAGTATGAAAGGTATTCTCTTCCATCAGCTACTGCTTGCTTGCATTTACCATGAAACAACTACCCAGGGTGAAGACAACCTCAGGAATCTCTAGTTCAGCCTCCTGCTCAAGTCAGCTCAGAGGTCAGACCACGTTGCTCCATGCTTTATGAAGTGTGAGTCTGGAAAATTGACACAGATGAAGCCTGTACCTCTGGGCAATCTTTGCCTCTGCTTGACTGTGCTCACAGTAAAATAGTTTTTCCTTGAATTCAGGTTAAACCTCTCTTGTTACAACTTAGACCCATGTCACTGCTCCTACCACTAGGTACCATGGTGAGGAGCCTGTATTTATGGCAACATCCTTGCAGGTACTGGAAGGCAGCTATTAATTAATAGCTATTATCCTCTGAACACTGCCTCTTCTGTGAGCTGAACAAGCCCAGTTACCTCCCCTCACAAGGAAATCTCTCCTTTAATACCCTAACTCTCCCAGTGGCCCCTCCAGGGAGCTGACTCCAGTTTGTTTGAATGTTTCCCAAACATCCAAAACTGGGTGCAGTACTCCCAGTGTGGGCTAACAATTGTGGAGAGGGATAATCACTTCCCTCCTTCCCCTGGCTATGCTCCTGTTACTACAGCCCAGATGGTGCTGGCCTCCTTTGCTGTCCAGGCACATATTCCCTGTGAGGACCAAAATCCACACACACTTTAAGCCAGCTGGTGTACCCCCAAGTCTCTGGTGGCAAAGACACCAAGATGAAGTGTGCAGGTATACAGAAGAGTGCGACTACAAGCACTGAAGCTTGACCTCAAAAACAGGTTCCTGATCAGCCCAGGAGGGGTATTATTGATAGTTTTTTTAGGGAGATGCACAAAACTGACTGAAAAATGAACCCTAGATCAGACCTTAAAATATAGAAAAATATTTCTTTTAAGTATCATGGTCCTCTTTGGATAGTGAAACTTCTACACACAGTTTATTGACTAAAGATGTCTTTTAATATAAAGATAAAACACAACTTGTCTTCCCTTACTATCAGCAACTGTAACATTGATTTGGTCAGATAACTAGCAACTCTGAAATATTAAGAAATTGGAAATTCAAAGCTTGAGGTGCCTCCCTGGAAGATATACTATACCAGTCACAAGTCACTGGGCTCAACCTGGTCAGTGTGCACAACCTGTGGTAAACTGTACTTCAGAAAGGATCAGCTGGTCTCATTTGAGACTTTGTAAATCTATAAATTACAAAACAGCCATCAAATACACTTGTATGTCTTGCAACAGAGGAAATTCACAATCTTACCTAACAAACACAGGATTGAAAACTTGCATTCTGCTCTATCTTGAAGAACATTGTAACAGAGAACATTTAAATAACGGAAGTCAAAGAATCACAGTGCAAACCTGAATTATATTACTTGTGCTTGCAGAATACCAGTATTTTTCACCTTCTGAGGATATTAATCCCATATATTAGATTTAAGCCCTGAAAGCTGCTCAAAGTGAAAAATAAATTATATTAATGAAACTTTTCCAAGATTATTTATACTAATAATATCTGCCCATTCCTAGCACACTACTTAGTAACAAATGCTTCATAATATAGCTTGTTTCCTCCACATCTTTCTCTGTTCTCCTCCCCTCCTTCCTTTTCTTAAAGATGGAGTTAGGAAAATGTTAAAAATTGCTCTTCAAGTATTCTTATCAGGCATACTTTCAAATGTTTATCTTATACATTGTTAAAACATATGCATGGGTATTCTAAATTATATTACAGCCCAAAGTAAACTCTCTAAATCTAGACAGATAATGTTTTTGTTCTAATACAGAAATTTTACCCTAAAGAGACAAATGCACAGCTCCTACTGATTTCAGTGCACATTATATACATGTCGCTGAGGGCATAAGATATTTCCCTCCTACCGTGCAAAGTATTTGATTTTTCACATCAATTCATCACAAACCTGAGTGGAGGTCTTGGTGTGCATCAAATAATTTTTGAAATCTTTCCTCTGCTTTCAAAGCCCGAATAGTCCAAAGCCCCTGGAGGGATGACGACAAGTGGGAGAACACTGGACTTCGAGCTACAAAGGGAAATGAGAGTAACTTAACAATAGCTGAAGGACAACATTTAATTCTTTTTGTACCACACTAATCTTTAATCCTACCACTTCATATTTAACCATACAAACTACTCTACTGCATCTTTTTAGAATAAATATGCAATATCTTTAACTAATGTCCCCTTACTCAATTAGAATCAGTCAGACAGCCAGGCAGATTAATTTATACAGAAATCTCTTACATTTTTAACAATTGCTGTCACTGAAGAAATTCTTTGAGCTTTATTAATGACATTAGGCACCCATGTTTGTTATTCATAATGCTTAATATTCCATATCACAGTCAAGCTAAAGTCAGGCACAAGAGTCAGATAAGGTCAGAAATACCATTAGTATATGCATGCAAGGTCCCAAAGACCAGCAGCTTAGCATGTTCTTAACTAGCTTTATTTACAGATAGTTAAACTGACGTACCCTAGGTTTATCATTATGCAAAACAGGAGTTAAGCATGTAATTCACTAGTTGAGAACCAAGGCAATAAGGAAGTTATTTGCATAGCAAAAGGAAAAAAAATCTTTGATGGACTGTCTATACAATACTAGCATTTCACATAATAATAAGCAGGGTTCAAACTAACATCAAGTCCCACCAAACTACATACTTGTGGATTCTAGACGTTTAATATCTCTTGAAGTGTCTAAGAAATATCGTCGAAGAAAAATGAAAAGAATAAATAGTGGAATTAAGGGGATGAGTATCCAAGGAATCACTGCCACAGCCACAGCCACCACACCAAAAATCTGTAGGAGAGTCTGGAGCACAATAGAAACAAAATAAAAAACTCTTTGCCGGAAGAATTTAATTTAGAACAAGTATAAAACTATTTAACACTATTGAAACACTTAAATATTTAAACATAACTACCACATTTAAGAGCGGATGCATTGTATAACATATGAGCAACATCTATTTTTAAGCAACTTGAAAACTTTACAGTAATACCTAAATTGACTATTTTTGCAGTTTATGGTTTTCTTCCACATTATTTATTCTTTAAGAAATGTCTTTACAAAGCTGGTTGACTGAACATTACTGTCTTTCTTTATAGACTATTTTGTGACTGCTGTAACAAAGTCATAGATGATCAATGTAATACACAACTAATCTTTAATGGACCCTAGTTACTTGGTGAATCAAAGATGTGTTTTTTCACATGTGTTTTGAATACACAGTCAAAATCATCATCTGCACACAAACTTCTTTCAGAAACCAGCTGTGCATGAATGAATGTATGGTAGGAGTCCTGGTAAACTGTAATTAGGGTGTGCCTATTTGTTCCTTAAGAAGGGGGGAAAAAAACCTCAACCCATACAAAAATAAACCCATATTGTACCAAAACCAGACAACTGAAATTCTAGCTCAAGACTAAATTCCTGTATTATTCTTATTAACAAATTCCTTAGAAATTACAGTATTTTCTAATTTTTTTTTAATCTTTTAATCTTAAATGGACTGTAGAGCAGCCACCTTCTTCCTTCATCATCATGAAACACAGAAGTCGATTCCAGCTAAATTCTGTGGCTGTCTGATTTTTAGATTACAAGAATGCATTAGTGACCACTGGGTGCCAGAAATGCATGTCTTGCAGCAAAAATGCTTCCGGTCCCTTTAGCTTTTCCAACTCAGTGCACACATAAGCAATGCATCAGCTAAGGAAGACACCAGAGAGCTGCCTGGGTTTTCAAACACTTTCAGGGGAAGTGCCTATGAAACACTGCATTTCCTGTTGCACTTCTGGTAGCACACTAAGGCCAAAACCAAGCACAACCTTTACCCCTAAATTTGCTTTTTTTTTTTCTTCAGGCTTCTCTGACTTTACCCTAATTTGACCTGACCAAAGAGCAAACCCACACACCTTACACATTACGACTCCATGAGTCAGCTCTAGGCTTAGAGGTCTTAGCTCATGAAAGAAGATTTATCAGTGGAATAGCCCCACATCTCATAGATGCTGAAAGCACATTTTAGGGTCTCATAATCTATTAAGGAAAATTGCTAAAAGGTAAGCACGGGAAAAGAGCTCTGGAGGAAGCAGCATTACCACTACACTGCTCAGCTGTGGGTTCAGGTGTTGACAGCACCATGTTGTTTGACCTTCTAGATACACACAGCAGATCACAAACATTTTACCTAGATTTCATCAGGAGGAGGCAAGGTGGCAATGAGAGTGCACAGTGTTTCACCTCAACCAATTATGCACATGGCTATGTCAGCACAAAGCCAAACAAAGCACCCTGGCTCCTCACCAGCACTGCCATCAGCCCTTCTCTACCTTCTCCTTCTCTGGCATTCTTTAGAACCCTGTAAACATATTTCCTTTTTATCATGGGGTGAAGAGAAAGGAAATAAAGATTCCTGACCTCCTACAAATTGTGCCCTGTCTAGATCTCCACTTTCCTCAGTAATGCTCATTATCTCTGCCAAGCCTGCCAGCCATCCACATGCTGGCTAGTTTCTAAAAGCTCCCTCAACCTCCATCCTTATCAGTAGAGACTGAAGTCCATTCCTTCCTTCCTTCTCCAAACTCACTCCTGAATCTGCTTTATACACCTGCTGCCTTCTCTCTCCATCACTTCCTAGACAGTCACAAAAAAGCTGTTTCTGAAGTACACAGTCTCCTTAGAACATCAGCCAAAAATCTGAAGTCAAACATTGAGGAGAGCTGCTTCAAGGAAAAGAATTCTGAGGAAAACAAATGCTTCCTAATAAAAAATAAAGAAGCTGAACTGAAGTTTTAGTGATGATAATCTACAATATGTTGCAAAGTGCCAGTGGGGGTGGGAGTGGGAGTAAAACTATTAAGATCCAGCTCATGTAAACAAAGCCTTGCTACGGCAGAAATACAGGGAAGGAAAAGATGGTTAGGATGACTAAAGTAAAAATCTGACACCGCCTTTGGAAGGAATTTTAGATGAGCCTGCACCACCTTATCATTATAAAAATTTATGATAGGGTGGATCAGTCATGTGTGTTGTTTTTTTTGAAAACCAAACTTGCATATAAATTAACTCTTAATGAAGTAGTCTGAAAGCCAGACACAACCATTTGCAGACTGTAATCATGTAGTCACTGTGTGAGGTAAGGCAAAGGTTCTAGCTCCTGAATTTCACAAGAGAAAACCAACCTTTGCAGCTGGAGACTGCCTCAACTTCTACCAGATTCACTGCATGCAAGCTGCAGGACCCAAGATAATCAGCAGGCTGACAATGATAACACAAGTGTCTGGTGTCTCTCCACTCTGGAGACAAGGAGCAAGAAAAGCTCAGGACTGGGTATCTAGACTTCTCATGGCAGAATCAGCTTACAATGGAAAGTTGCATTGGAAGTCTAAGATTTTCCTGTATAAAAGAAATATGGTCTACAAACTCATCTTTTTACTGTATTTCTTAATTTTAGCATTCCAAATGTAATGCTTGTGTATAAAATAACAGTCAAACTGAAAAAAAAAAAAGAAGAAAAGCAACCAAAACAAAAACACAGGAGCTGACGAATTACGTATTACAGCTATCTGCACAGTATTGGAAACAAGGCCACCTTGCACAAAAGACAACAAATGCACTGGCTACCAAGACCAAAAAGACCTGGATAGTTCCAGGAAAAACCACTGCTTCCAAATGGAGACACAGTGTCCAATGTCCACCTTCAAACTTGCTTCTATTTCCCTGGAGAAAGATGAATCTCCCTCACACAGCCTACACACAGTCCATCCCCAGAGTACAGAAAAGCCCAAGTTGTTTCTGTCAGAGTCATCCTTTCGCTTACAAGAGTCCTGAGAGATTTCCCTCATAATTTGGTCACTCACTCCATTTACTGTGGCTTTTTTTTCCTTAAAAATGTCCTCTTCTACTGCAGCAGGCATACCCAGCTGTAACCCTCTGGGGAAATGAATGCTCTGATCAGCACATTCACTTGTGAAACATGCTTTCCCTTCATCATCTGATGACCTACATCTCCATTATTCTTGCAGGCGCTGATATGATATTCTGGAGTTTCTATCTCACACAGGTCTTGATCTAGGAACAACAGGTATTTCTGTACCACAACCACAGAACAGAAAAACATGGTACAGGACCTACTACCATAGGAACCACACTACTCTGGACTTGCAGTTGCTGACCTGGTAGGATCTCTAATCAATGACAGAGCCCAGGGGATGGGATTTGAGATTTGGAAACCCGATTGTGGGAATCTAGATGTGGCCTACATAGTGAAACTCCTGTCCTAGCTTGGAAGTTTAAAAAGTGATGAACAGAATAGTAAAATTGTTTCAATTGGAAAAGACCTCTAAGATCATAGAGGCCAATCCATAATGCAGCACTGTCAAGTCCACCACTAGGCCATGTCCTTAAGTGCCATATTTGTGGATCTTTTAAACATGTCCAAGGATGGTAATTTCATCTAACCTGTAAGTGTATACCTAATGACCCTATGATTGAGTATTTCTTTACAATCCACTAACTGTATTTACTTGATACCCTGTGACTATGGCAAAGTAAACATCTAAAGCCCATCAAGCCTAAATTTTGATGACCAAATGTACAGTCAAATCCCATGCAAGAACTCCAGTGCTCCAGGACTGGTTTTACTTAAGCAGGAGCCAAATATACCTACTCAGACCCAATTCCTAAATGCTACTCCCTGGGCCCCAATACACATTCCCAAGGATTCTATCAGCCCGTGGAACTGCCACAAAACCATACTAATTTAATAATAACAAAGGCACATGTCCTTGATTTCAGTTTGAACCTTCACTGCATTAACTCTGGGCACTCTCAGTCAGGCTGTGCTGTCTGAAGTAAAGCCAGGTCAAGAAACTACAAAACCCCACTCTGCTCATACTTGCTTGGCATCACCCTTCCTCCTCCTTCTCCCCTACCCCTGACTGAAATAATTTCCTTGTTGGCTCTGCCAAATAACTGCATGCACGACCAATCCCTAATCCAGTTCTGACACTTTCTTTATCCTTAAATGCTTTTTTTTTTCAAACAGACTTTTTCAAACCAGACCCTCTGGACTGACTGACCTGCAGCTCTGTTAAAGAACAACTGCACAGGTGGCTGGTTACACTGGGACACCAGAAGACAAGTTTCCCTGGGAAGATGACATTGCAATGCGAAGATCAGAGTGATAAACACTTTACTCAAGCCAGCTCCACCCAGAACCACAGTGCAGATTTTCTGCATTTTTCCCCTTTATTACAAAAAGCCACAGGAAACATCCAAAGAGAAACTAGCACCTAAACAATTCTACTTCATTTTACTCACTTAAAGCAGCTGAGTTGAGGTGAGCAGTTTTGTCTTCAAACTACTTTTTAAGTAAAATTATGGGCTTTCTTTTGGAAGAGGTTAAAAATAAGTATGTATGGTTGTTTGCACTATTGCTTGCATCAAACTGTCAGGAACACATTTGTCTTCAGCAAAAATGCAATGAAGACTTATGACCACAGGAGAACACATGGGACATACAGCATTTAAGAGGCATCTCAGACAATGTCCTTTTCTGAAGCAACCAGGGACAGCAATCTTGGACAGGAATGACAGCTCTCAATCAGTATTAATTCAACTTTGGGAAAATGTGCATCCATGAGAAACTTTGGAATTTAAAGACCAAGACAACCAATGTACTGAAAGGGGAAAAAAAGCACAGCTGGAGAAGAAATGAAAATTATAATTTCAGCTAAATTGAATGAAGAAAGTAAGAACTAAATACTGCCAGGTCTAGAAGCTTCAAAAAGAGCAAGTTCATCTTGTCTTTTCTGTGAGATGTTCTCTTCTCCTCTGAATCCTGCTATTTGCTATCAATATGTCACTGCAAAAATACATCTTGCTGAATACATCTGCCAGATACACCACAGAAACATCCAAAATTTCCAATCACATCCTTAATGCTAGCACCTCCTATTTGTTCTCATCTCTACCAGACAGTCCTTCTGGATCACTGTTTTCCAAGTGAACAAGCATATACTGAGCTCCTCAGGGCAAATGTTTTCTGTGCCACCAACACACTCATTCATTTGACTTGGCATGCATTTGGTCATTAAGTGAGAAGCCTTAATATTTGTTTGAGGTCACAGCAAACTGTGTGCAATTGTTCTTTAACAAGTGACCTTAAAATAAAAAGGGTGTTTTCTTTAACACATTGGCACTGCCACCCCTTCTCATATTCAAACAGCATCCTATCATCAGTAATCTCTTACCCTACGAGAAGGGATAAAAATGGGCTCTCTGGGCACCCTGGGCCAGGAGGCTTAGCTGTCTCATGCAGAACTTGATGGTCAGTTTTCAAAAATCACAGTCCATATGTTGTCTGAGACTTCCAGATATGATGCTTTAGAAACAGACACATAATCAAGCTCTGGACTTGGTGATTCTGACAGACACTTGAAATATTCATCCCCTAAAACTCCACACTCCACTCCTACAACATATAGAGGTTATCTTCCTTCTAATAATAAACTATCTTCACTCATGTAAAAAGTTTGCTACCAGGGCTCTTTGGTCATGGTAGTAAGTTATTTCCAGCTAATACACGTTTTCCATGGAAAAATAAGCTTTTATCAGAGCCAAAGCTACGGCCTCTACTCAGGCATGCAGCTCCTGTTTATAACCACTGTATGTGGAAACCAATACTGTCATACACAATGACAGTGCCAACCACCATTCTTGTAAATGGATGTGGACAACATATTTTTGTATTTATAAGCAGTAAAATCTTGAGCAGAGTCTTTGATTTTCTGAAGTGCTCCTTGTTTATTTCACCTTGTGCCCCCTAAGCACGTCCTGCACAGAGATATTCTCAATGATCTGGGCAGCAAGTCAACTTTGCAATGAGGATCTGTAGAAAAGTGAGAGGTCTTCTTCCTGAAGCTACAGGGATTTTAGTTATAATTCTACTGTGAAATCCTTGTATGAGTAATATAAAGAGTTAAAATATTTTGCTGTTCAACAGTGCTGTTTATCACTTCTCCTGCTGATAGTCCTTGGCTATATTCTTATACTGTTCTCAAGGGAAAGAAGATGCACACACAAGAAGTACTCACATAAACTAGTGGTCTTTGTACCATGAAAAAGATGTTTTATCTTCTTGTGGAACACCTCAGGTGCCAAGCATGAGTTTACATGGTAGCTTGAGGAAACAGCATTAATCAGCAAGTGTAGAACATGCTTTGCTTTCTTGACAGCTCTTGCCAGAACCTGCCTCAAACACTATAGAAAAATGCCTGGCATCACCCAACACTCCCAGAGTTACTCCTCAGGTAACAAAAAGCATCCCTTTTCCATCATATTAATTTAGAGGGGTTGTGCCACCAATATCCACCACAACTGCCAAGTGTGGTCACTTTGTAGGCTGTTCCACTTGCTTCAAGATTCCTAGAAAAATACATTTTTGTATCTGCTCTCTCAGTCCTTGCTGTCAAATAACTGACATTTTTAAAGGAAAATAAAGAATGGCTTGACAATTTCTGCTCCCCTCCTACCTCCCAGAAGTCATTTCCATATGTTTCCACAGCTATATAAGCCCAAGATAGCCCCAGTGAGCACAGAGCCTTATGAAATCATAACATTTGATTCAACAATGGGTATTTTTCTCCTTAGTACTGCTACAAGTGGTGTATTTCCCACTTTGTTCTTTATTCATATGTTTAGCACTTTACCAGCAGAGGCTGATTTCACTGATATTTGTCTCAGTTTTATCCCACTTTAAACCCTTTTGAAAGCAGATTTTATTTCAGTGATAATTATGGAGAACATATATATAGAATGAGAACAAAAAAAATCAACAAATATCTCACTGTTTTCAGGCTATTAGGATGCAGGAAGCAGATGTCATAGGCCAATACAAAAATGACGCGAAAAATGGATAGTAAAAGAACTGGGAAAAATTAGGCTGGGAAAAGTTAGGCCTTTTGATACCCCAGTGCAAAACTGTGAGTGCTGGGGTACTAAGCAGGGAAAGGATGACAGAAAGTAGCTCATGCCCTCCACAAATAGCATCTCCTCTTGCCACTGCTGCAGAAAAACCACTGACCTAGACAGACCACTGCTGGCATTAGTTCATGTTCTTATGGCCTAGTCCATCAATTTACTGAATCTGCTGAAATACTGTCCACTCTCCCTGTGAGGAATTCCTCTGAGCTAATGATGATGTTATCACCTTTTCACCCATGCTGTGCACATTTTTTTGCAGTTCTTTAAAATGTTTAGCAGAATTGTGCCTACCACAGACACTGCCACCCCACATGCCACAGTTCTGCAAAGTCTTGGAGCCTTGTACTTTCCTGCCTCAAATCTCTTGTCCCCTCATGGCCATAATGCCAGAGCAGCTGTGCACCCTCCTCAAGAATAACTCATTTTCAACTGCATGGCCTTTTCTGCTCAGCCAAGTCTAACTTTCACCAGAAGTCAATTCTGGGTCTTTCAACTTCTTTAAAAGCTTTGTGCTACATTCAAACTGTGGGCTCTTCTGTTAAAGAGAGTATCAATTCCTCAGTAACACAGCTCTTCAGCCTTACAGCAACTACAGGCTTTTAAGAATTTTATTGCTGTTCTTGCTATTTAAAAATACACTATTGTAAAAATACACATGTACTTATTTTTAGGTGGAATGAAGAACTACTCATATTTCTGAAAACACCACAACAGCCTCTCTGCCCCCGTTAAATGAAAACTATGAAAAATATTAAGAACTACAGTATCAGCTATCCTAAGGAAAAAAACTACCTTCTGTTTCCTTCTGGTCACACTCTCTCACAGTAGATATGCAAAAAATGCTTTCTAACCTGTCCCTGATGTTTTTTCCCTTAACTTCCCCAGAGGTTTGCCACTTTGATAGGGCTATAAAATACTACTTTCCTATTCAAAATAAACTCCTGACTCCTAATTTTTCAGTACTACATGATGTCTAGTGATCACTCAGCTCCAAAAAGTTGAACAGTGGTCTGATGCTTTCAGCATATTTAAATAATCAACACCACCCTCACTCCACCACCAGTAGGTTTCACCCAGTTCAGCTGTTTTCTGCATGTCCAGAACCCAGTGAGTAAAGAGAAAATTCCTCACCAGAGAATAAACATTATTTACTGTCATAAGTGCGTGCTCATTCTTTATGTGTTACAAATATGCAGCAAACCATCAGGAAGACTTTTCAGAAGCTTGATTTATCACAAACCATCAACAAAGGCACACTTATTGAAGTAAGCAACTGATACCAGCTGTGATCCCAAAATCCAGACTTTCTATTAGTAAGAAAACTGAGAAACTATTTTTCTAAGTGTTATGCTGTGTTTGACAGACTGAATCAAGTACCAAACCCAGCAGTTTTATAAGAAGATCTAAACCCTTTATTTTACCATACAAGTGATGTTCATAGCAAGAGAGCTCTGCTTATTTAAACATCAGACTGATTTCCAAAACCATTAAGAAAATTATTTAGGGATGTGATTGTGGGAGAAAATGAAATTGCTCAGCATTGTATTCTTCCAGTGTGCAGGAATAGATATTATTAAGCCCTTGAAAGAGCCTTTCTAAATACACAGACTTTTGTGTTTCAGGAGTACAATCCAAATGAATCAATTTTTTTTAAACAATACAAAAATGTCCTGTAATTTAGATATAATGCAAAGTAAAACAAGAAGACACATGACATTTAGTTACCACCTGAACTCTCATCTTTTGTCGTATAAAACTACCTACCCTGCAGTCTCCTCTACCTTTTGATGAACAAACTCATCTGGAGTTTTCAAATCACCTTCAGCAAGAAAAAAGTTCTTACGTTGTGCAGATGCACACATAACCCTGGCAGCATATTTCTGTGAGATACAGTCTTTATTTTTGCTAAAGATAATTCCTTGTCCCACTTGTTTGTTTTGGGCATAAATACGCATAACGATTTAACACACACACACATGTCAGCTACATGGCTTAGTAATTCAAATTACCTCCAAGTTTCTCCTTCCTTCTTGAATCAAAAGTGCAATCTCCAATCCTTTTTCTGAACAGTGAAATCTTAATTTGTTTGTAAGCAGACATTGTCCTATCTATAGTATATCAGTAGTTTAAGGCAATCTAGCAGATTTGTACTTATCACCATTTGGAACAGGATTGTTACACTCTATGACTGACAGCAGAATTAAAATATTTCTAGCTACTGTAAAGTGTTAGAAATGTTAATGATTTTTCAGAAGTCTTAAAACTAATCACCAGTTTGAGACACAGACATGATAGGTTGCAATAATACTTAAAAAGTGAGAGAAATATCTATAAACAGTAATAATAATAAAAATTCCCACCCTGGCATTAAAACAGCAATAGAATATACACAAAGAAAGACCAAAAAAGAAAAGGAGAAAACTACAGAATATAAGTTCACTTACATACATAAATACACTTATAGAGTACTTCTTTGCCCTCTAGAAAAGCAAACAAGAAAATACTTTCCAACAGTACAGCCCCAAATTAATAGAATCTCTTTCTGGAACTTTTACAAATTCTACCTTAAGCAAAGCGGGGAAAATTTCCAAACCAAACAGAACAAGGGGCACATCATTGGACTTCCATACAACTATCTTGCTTTCTCTTATCCAAAATTATATTGAAAGTAATCTGCTAAAGAAAATCGAGAAGCCCATTTGGAGAAGAGATGACTTAAAGCTGGATGTAATTTCATATTTACAGGTTCCAACTATCAAAATACTGCAAGAACAACTACCATTAAATCTCAATCTGCTCAAATGTTAGAGAAAATTAAGATAGGGACTGCACCTCACAATGCTCACATGCTCTACAAAAAGAAATAGAGAAGACAGAATTCCACTAAAACTAGCTTTATTTTTCAGAGCACTATATTCAAACCACCTGTATTTCACATTTCAGTGAGAAAATGAAAGGAAGCAGTGCAAAACTATAATCTACTTCTACCATATAAATGGAGAAGTGCAAAAGCTAAAAGGAAATTAGTTCAGAAAAACAAGAAAAGTGGTAAAGGAGGCAAGAGGACAAGAAGGTAACAAGATCACATTTACAGTATTATTTTATTTATTTATTTCAGTAGTATTTTACCTTATTTCCCATGTTAGATAAAGGGTTGCATCTTAAATTTTTATTAATACTAAGTAAATAAAAACCCTACAATATTAAAGCAGTTACATTATGTTCCTACAGGAATTAGTTTTGTTACAGTAGTGATCTCTGCTGCCTTGACACTCACGTGTGGGGAATGGCATGCATACATATTCTTATAAGAATTCTACAAATTAAAATAAATAGAAAAATTTTTTTTAAAAAAAGAGGTGAGAGAAAGACTTAGGCTGGGTATGCATAGTTACTACAGTGAACAGACCCTTAGCCTTCCCTGGAAAACCAAGGTCCATATATAAACTGGAATCCACCCATTAGCAGTGACTCCAGACTTTACACATTTTATCCTGTACACACACCACCAATCTGAGGAAATATGCAGTCTGTATGATGCAAGATACTCACCCTTCCATTCAAAGGAATGTGATGACAGGTACAAAATAAAGGACAGCAATAGCTTTGGCATAGATTATCTCCCACTGCTGGTCACCATCAACAAGACTAATTGGCTACTGAGATTTAACAATCAAGACATTCAAGGACAGAGGAAGAAAAGGTCAATAAAAAACTGCATTATTTAGACAAGTGTCTGTGCTAAACTCACAGCTTCTGCATGCTGGTCTTGGAGATACAAATGCGACCCAAGCTTCCTCTTCCTCCACTACCTGCCACACCTTTTATTTGTTTGCTTTTTGCTTTTAACAGACAGTGGGGTTTATTTAAAAAAAATACCAAAACTGAAAGCACATGCAAATACCACATAACCACAGCAAAAGTTAGAATCTTACTGCAATGATCATTTTAACCTTTTCTGAAATTAGAGCTCAAAAGTTACCAATGAAAAAAATATATACCCCTATATTATTTTTCTTTAGGTTTTAAGTGTTCTTTCATTATGCACTAGCCAGAAGCCCTGTAATATGCATCCTGAGAAGGCACAGCAAGAAAAAGTCCTGTAAAGTTTCAGCTGTCAAGGGTTACCAGGGAACTGTTTTGTGTTTCTTTTATTTATTTTTCATTTAAATCTCAGCACAGCAAAACTACCATGATTCAGCAGAAGGGAAACTAAAAAGTATCGAAGGTATCCAAGCCACAGGTCTGCTCTATGTAGCAGGCTCAACAGAGTAAGCTGATATTTAACACAGATCCCACTACTGGTTATTTTCTTACAACATACTTATGACAATATTTTGAATATACACATGAAAATACAAGGAAAGAATTATTCTTTAATGAATAAAAATACCTCTTAAAACTCACACATGCATACAGGCTTAAACTCAGCTAAACTGGAAAAAACAACGCAGCAAACTCCTCAGGAATCCCACCTCTCACAGAAAGCACAAAATAACAACGTCATTGTTAAACTAAAAGATCCTGGAATTCCTTCTACACACTTTCCCTGACATCCTCTCACAATAAAATGCAGGGGTCAGTGGTACTGAAACAAGGAACGGCAGTTCCACTCTTGTGCACACACGAAAGCAAGTGACCCAAGCTATTATTCCAGTCTGAGGCACTTTTTGTTCCTAATATCCAGATGCAGCAGCTTTTTTTCCCCCCTTTCTCTTTTTTTTTTTAAAGAAATGACTGTGGACACCTCCTTCACATTTTCCTTTTCTTCAGTATTTTCACTTCATAAAGCTGCAGTCAATGTGTTTTGTGTGTAGTGAGAAGGGAATGGCACATTCAGTGGTGGTCTCAGCCACAGCCTACATTGGTGGCTCAAGTAGTCTCAGGATTAGGTCTTTGTGTGTGATGAAAGGATATGAAAAGTCAGTTATTTAAACTCAGTCAAGCTGTTGATTTTGGGGAGGAAAAAGGTTTTGCAATTCAGTTTTCCTCAATAAATCACTGCCCTTTTTCAAGGGCAGCTGCAGATAGTTCACATGTTCACAGTGTTCTTCAGAAACAAAACAGATCACGATTTTTTTTTACCCCTCCCCTCAATCTAACATAGGGTAAGAAATCAAAATGAAGGGGCCATCACATTAATTACTCAAATTCACTAGAAACTAAAGCAGAAAATCAACTCTGTTAACAAGTAATAAGATCACTGAAAAATTACAAGGGCAAGAAACTACAGAGAAAACCATCCCTTTAAAATTCACCAGAATATTTTACAAAACCAAAAAGGAAAGCTGAAATATATTTCACCGTCTTATGTACTCGTTCAGTTTACAGACATAGTTTCCAAGCAGTAGTTTATCAGTTTGGGTACTCATCTGGCAAAGTCTGAGACCAGAGTTTAAAGATGTTTAAGCCTCTGCAGATCTATCTTGAGTCAGAATATGATTAAGGTACTAAAAAAGAAGCCTTTGATGAGCTCTCAAAAAAACAACATATAAAATACTGGCCACTTCAGAATATCTGGGCTAATGTGCATAAACCACCATTAAATATATTAGATTTAATTCCTAATACCCTCTAATTAATTTTAATTCCTAATACCCCCTCCATACTTTATTCTGTTTCTTGGCTGACCTTTTCCCCAGTTAGAGTATTGTGTTTTATTAGAGCTGCATTGAGCCAAACATTGCTCAGAGAAGCTGTGGATGCCCCATCCTTGGAAGTGTTCAAGGCTAGGTTGGTCTAATAAAAGGTGTACCTGCCTCTGGCAGGGCTTTTGGAACTAGATGGTCTTTGAGGCCCTTTCCAACCCAACGCATTCTGTGAGCCTATGATTTTAAATTACAGACCCTGCACCTACCAGTGAAGTCTACATCAACAGAATCTTATACTCCCACAGAGGTTAAGGTAGGACGTTCATATCTAAACAAAGGAGATGTTTAAATCCTCTTAGAAAGTTTTAAAGAGCTGTAATGGCCTGCACAAAAGTTGTCCTTTACCTGAGGAAATTGTAACTTAGTTGGAAAACAGCTGCCAAAACCACGTAACTCCGGTTAAGAAAAAGAAAACAAGATGTAGAACTGAGGCTAAGGAGGCTAACAATAATTGAAAATATGTAAGCTCATAAAAAAAAAAGCCAAAACCCCACCATCTTCACCAAACAAGTTCGTTCAGCTTTTCAGCTATCTTAATCAACTACAAATATTGGTGACTACCTGATTTTACAAACAAATTTAATGTCATATTTGGTAGAAATAACAACTGTTAGAGTGAACATAGCATCACTTTCTATTTTACTTTTTTAGAACTGGTATGGAACCTTATAGTCAGCCAGAATTCACTACAGAAGATTAGACCGCAGATTTTGAAGTTTATTTTTTTACTTTAATGAGCTTTGAACTGGACTCTAAATGTACAATTAAAGATGCCTTAGCTGAAACACCTAACTTAACCTTTGGTTTCTTCTCAGTTTTTCTACTTCACATCTACCCACAGAGTTCTCTGTTCCAGCCATGTAGTCAAACATAGCCATAAATATGTTCTCATAAAAGAGACTTATTTTTAATTCATAAACCTTGTGGATACAACAGCAATTTCCACAAAACACAGTCAACTGCACTAACAGGAGATGTCTTATATGCTGTTAAAATTCATAAGAAGAAAAAAAATTGCTGTCTTCTAGTGAGGACTGCTTCTCTTGCCTTCAATCTCCCAAGACAGGTGTGTATATTTTGGTGCGCTTCAAACCAAAGAACGAAAAGATGGTAGAAAACTTTAAATTCAGTGAGGGTTGCTACTTTGGGAGATATTGCAAAGCAACAGTTTTGTAAAATCTAATCAGATTTTCAAAAGAATACACATGGTTTGTGATGCATTTTTGAGCTTGCAACACACCTTTTATCTTTACTTTAACAAGAAAGTGTTCAGTGACTATCCACTGTCTTGAAGAGAGACTTTATTCTCCTTTAACTCAATGGAAGATGTAAAAAATTAAACTCCTTCTGTTCAAAAAATTAATTTTCATCCAGTATAGCTGTCTAGGCTTATTATGGCTGTAGTGCAGTGTATAAATCTTATTACATACTCCAGAAGAATATTATCAATTTTTAGTTTTGCTTAAAAATCTGTATTTGTATAATTACAAAATTCTTGAAACTGGTAGATTGCATTTAATTATTTATTTATCAGTATTTAAATTGGCTCTTACTGTAGTTTTTGGATGTCCAATCACATTGTATTTGTTTGTGCTGAAATTATACACTCACTTGCCAATACAGTAAAGGGTGGAATGCTTCACAATGATCCTAGCAATAACTCTGAAAAACGACCACTTCTTCAATGCAAATCCTCTCAAGAAAAGCTTCTACACACAAAGTAAGATGAACCAGTTACTGCATTGTTTATTAAGTTTCACTTGATTCCTCCTGACAACCATTTAAACAATGAATGTTGGGAAATGTCTCTCAAAGAATCAACAATAATGGCTGGGATCAGAGCTTTTATATCCAGCTAATACTGTTTTTAGAAAGGAGAAAATATTTCTTCCTGAAGGGATTATAAGAAGTGTTATAAAAGACACCTGCAAACAAAACAAGTGACAAAAGATCTCTATCATAATTGATAACAGTTATCCTTTGTAAAAATCTGTGCTTCATCAGAAATAAATATATCTTTGCTCTTGAATTTCAAAAGCATCCACTAAGCAAGAAGCCTGCCAATCAAGAAGAGTAAGTTTTAGAAAACCTGCCAAGAAGGAAGTGTTTTTTTCTTATGGATAGCAGTGCATTATTAATCAACAGAAAGATCCTAGATTTTCTTTTCTGTTGCCAAATAGAGCAGGCAAGCTTTGAAATAGACTTCTTAATAGTGTACTGGACTTGTAAAATCTACTTTTTTTTTGGAAAGCAAAAACTTTTCACTTAAAAAACAAACTTCAGAATTTGACAAGTAATTCAGTAGCCAATTTAAAAAAAACACATAAATTAATCAATATGAAGGAAAGTGTTTACCAAATGCTGTTTACAGTAGAGCTTGAAAGAAGAAAACAATCACATCTAGAGAAGCAGCCTTCACTCTTTCTTTTGGAAAGCACATACTGCCTAAAGGATCTAAACACTGGTCAGTAACTTGGTTTTCCAATCTGCTGGTAGATGGATCAGCCCTCTGTACCATGTGCCACACACACAGGAGAGACACTTTCTCAGCTTTCTTTTGAAGCAGATCAGTTTGATCCATCCAAAAGTAAGGCAGTGCAATTCTCAAGACACTTTGCTTCAGGGTCTGCTCCCAAAAGGAAGTATGGGCAAGATCACCCCAATTGTGGCTCCCTCTGCTTTTGCAGCCTTCTCTAACATTTTCCCAGCAAATTTTGCATCCTCAGACAACCCCACATGCTTTCAAACCACATGCCAGGGCATGCAAAACACCCACTCGGTTTCTTGCTATAAAACCACCATGCAAGTGGTCTTGCAACACAACTCTCACATTATTCTAAATGCACAGAACTAGGGAAAATGGTCCATCATTTTATCTCAGGATATGAACACGTATCTCATAGTATGAACACACACAGTGCAGTCTGCTGTGAAGGGGACACACTAATGCACATATAAACTCCTCTGGCCCAGTGGACAAGCACGTTGTGCAGGAGGAGAGAGGGGTTTGACTTTGTGGATGCAAACTGTATGCCAAGAGAAGAGGAGAAGGACTGCAGGACAAACTGAACTTCCAGTCAAAATGAAAGGCACATATGTATAGTCTCAAGAGAGTTGAAATAAGGCAAGATATTATTCTCATAAGACAGTTAAAGAGACTGAAGAAGATTAGAATCCTTACAAACAGTTAAAAACTAATTGTTTTTATAGAAAAACTATATTGCACTTTCAAGAAGAATTTAAATTAAATTAAACGGCCATGAATTTAAAATCCTAATATTCACTGTAAGCAACTTCCTAACTCACAAAAAACCCCAATTGCTGTAATTGATAGGTAAAATACACCATATTTCTTTCTTCCCCAAAAGTGGCACCTTAAAGTGGCACTGCAAAATCTGAAAAACAAAACATACACCTCAATTTCAGCTACTTCACTAAACTATAAAAAAGACTTTACCTTAACAGGCCTTTTTACTCCTGAGAGTAATTTTTTTTCCTAATTTCCAGAGTTCAGCAAAAACAACATGATTAAACTGCTCAACCTGAAATGTCTTTGGTTTATTTTTAAGTAAGTCAAAAAAGGGTTTAGATCCTGAGTAAGTTATCTTTAAGAGACGAAGCAAAGCTAGCAACAGCACCTTAAGAAACATTTCTGACTTCAGCATGACAGGTGTGATCCACTAAGTGGATCCAGATAATCCACTAAGTCTTTTTTTATCTAGCCTCCACAATTCTGTGTATTCTGTGATTCATGTTATTTTCATACAGTACGATCATTCTTTTTCAGATTTATCCTCCTGCAATTTTTTACGAGAAAGATTAATAGCAACTGCAACAGAAAAATTACCTTGATGTCATATATAATCCTTTATCATTTCATCATCATCAAAATCTCAATGCTTTGTCCATCTTTCTTTTCTGCAGCAACTTATTTCACTTGTTCCTATTAAGGCTATTATATTCACCCTATTACTACTAATCTTTTCTTTGTAAATAGCCACACCTATTTTAATCCAGAATGGTGTGGTAAGCATTTGATTCTTTGTGGAAGTAGACATGTAATTAGGTTAATCTGTGCTATCTTTTCATGTGAGCTGATTGTTTCTTTACTATGGACATATTTCTTATAACAGCAATAAGCTTGCCAGATTGCTTGGAGGCAAATCAGGAGCAATTTACCAAGCATGTAGCTACTATGAACTGAAATCTTGACATAATAGCAAGTTGTGTATAGCCACTCCTACCTGCCAGTTATTACTCATGTTAGCTTTTTACTGACACCTTGGATTTCAGCCGCACCTTTCTTTCACAAACAAGTACTTTCATTCAACTCAGCTACATCTGTGACAAATAGCTGATCTTCAGCAAAGCATACAGGAATCTAAATGCAGAATGCAGTGCAGAAGTCTTTGGCAGCAGCAACTGAATTACCTGCACAAAGTCCAAGAAGGTCAGTGGAAGCAAGTCATCCAAGTGGCCAATATCTTTGGAGAAACGATTTAAGATTCTTCCTGTAAAAAAAGGGTTGAGAAAACAAAAGAAAAGTAAATATAATTCCTGAAAAGATACGTGTTTTACCATTTCAAAAACAATTAAAAGGAAACATCTGAACTCTAAAAACAAAAATATGATTTTGGAACCCCCCATGAAGGGAATCTTCTACAACCACTGCAAAATATTTTGAAGACAAGTAATTTTTTACAAATGCCTTCTACTCAAATATAAAACCTTTACTTAAACAGCTAGGAAAAATGTTTAAATGAGCTTTGAAGGTAGTATTTCAACAGAATTTAACAGGTGAGACACACATGCTTTATACACTTACCATGTGCAGGTAAAGGTTTACAGTTCAGACAACTTAATACAAGTTTCATCAAGCAACATCAGCCAAAATCTGCTCCTGTCCTTGACTGAAACTCACTAGTGTATGCATGTCTCTGGTGGATCACAGTTGATCTAACTGATCTTTTTTAGTATTTCTGTTCTCACTCCTCAATACTGTATGTGGATTCAAATTGCAGGTGTTTCTAAAATAAAATCTGAGATAGATTTGCATTCATGCAGCCTTACATTTATACTTATTCAAAACCTTGACAATGCTGATCTTTATTAAAGCTAATAAAACGATTTTTAATCTGCTGTCAGTGAAGCATTTACATTTCTCTATTTTCCCAAGTTCTACTTGAGTGAAAAAAATCAGTTATATCAAGACTCCTTTAATAATTAAAGTCACAGTGCTGCCACCCATAAGTGGATTAGTATCTTTCTCTATTAATCAGTATCTCTACTCACCAGGAAAGAAACGAAACCAGGGGCGGGAATCGGGCCATTTCTAAGGTGTGTGATGCCCATACATGTATTCACACTGCTTTTTTATCTGCATATATCTTGATTCAATTATACTTTTAACTGGTACAAACATATTCACTGCACTGGCAACAAAAGACCTTTTTTTTTTTCCTTTTCAAAGGAGCTCATTAAACTGAAAGCAGTTAAGTTTAAAGTTTCCACAGAGCGTGCTGGCGACGTAATTTAGAGATAAGAGATACTGAAGTAACTTCTGTAGCAGCCATCATGCTAGTGTTCTGATCACAGCTCTTTTTCATTCATTTCTTTTTTAAGGAAATTTCTGTTCCACACCAAGCAATACAGAAAACATCCTCTCCTCAGGTCCAGGACATGACTCTGAAGAGAGATACTGGTGGCAAAGACCTTGTTCTGCAGTACTTTACTACCCAAGGCATTTACTTAAGGCAGCCAACAGCAGAATTCATCCTGGTTTTAGGCTTTGCACACAGAGAGGAAGGGTATATAACAGCACAAGACTCAGAAAATTCTCTTTCATCTTTTTCTACTGGGAATAGCATGTGGGGATGTTCCCTTTCACTTATATCAGGGTAGATACATCAGAAAGAAATCCAAGGCAATTTTTTTTTAAACTTTCTTTTTCCCATGATTTCTTACATGGAGACTGGTCATAGAAGAGTGATCAAGCACATGCTGCTCCATACATGCTGTAGCTAAGGCTTTTTAATATCCTTAAATATCACATTCTAGGTTATTTTCAAATGAACCAAGGCTTCACTGGCAAAAAGAAAATCATTCAAAGAGGTTAAATGCTTCCTGTTGATAGAGCTTTCCTTAGCAGTGTGTCCAGGAAGGGCAGATAAGGGAAACTAGGTGGAATAACAGATTGGGTTCAGGGTATTAGAAATCTGTTCACAGCTTTGTCACTTGTCTTCTGAGTGACTTCACTTTATTTTACAGAGCAAGGAGCACAGCAAAGAGAGGTGACAATGCACAGCCCCTCCACGAAAAGGTGTGAGACTCACCAATGACTAGCTGTACACAAGGGCAAAGGATTACTCCCACAGCAAGCAAACCCCACCTTAATTCAGCCTAAGAATCACCTTTTGCCTTTTAACCCCAAATAAAGTTTATTTGTAGTGGTTTCAGACTTATATAAGAAGCCATTGCGCAAAGGCCGTCGCACGTGACGCTGCCAGGAGGCAGCAGGGGCACTCAGGCTGGCTGCTCTCCTGTGGCCCCAGCAAGGTCAGCCCGATGCTGGCACCTCCAGGAACTGAGCAGGGCCTGCTTTTTAAGAGTGACCATGGCTCTCCTCCTCTTCCAGTGGAGTTCTTTGAGCAACGTGGTCGCGAGAGAAAACTCAGCTCACCCAGGCTGCCCCCAGCAAGCCCTGGTTTCACTGCCTCTTCCACATTGCCACCAACAGCTTCAGTTCCTGCTAATTAATTGCCAAAACTGCACGTTTTTGCAAGTGCCTTATGAAATTGTTAAGTATCACAATGTTTCTAGTTTTGACAGTTCTGTGAGCTGCCACTAGGAAAGTGGAAATTAATCTGATGTTATCAATAAAACATGAAAACATCTTTTAATCTGCCTAATCCTCTTTAAAATGTAAATACAGTAATTCTGTAAAATGACATTGACTAAAATTTGAGTGAGCAAAAGAAATGGTATATGAAAAAGACAAACCTTGAAAACAGGAACCTTTCACAGTCCACCTAATACAATTAAACAGTGGCAATACGAATCAGCTGCTTCCCAAATAAATATTAAAGTGAATCTGATAAAGAGCTTCATTGTTCTTGAATTTTAGAATTACTGAAAAATTAGTCTATTTAGTGTATGCACACAGAAATTCTGGAAAATGACACCTGAAGTTATTAAGACCAGGAAAATGCTTTGCTTATCACTAAGAGGTCTGTATCTCCCTCCTGTACTGTTTATCCAGTGACCATTAATACTTTTCTACAGCTAAAGGCAAGTGACAAACCCACAAGCCTTAGCCTTATTTTTGTCATGGCTGTTTTTCAATTCTATTACCTCAGAGACAGCAGAAGAGAAAGTACAAGTCTGAAGGTGTATTTCAGACCCTGTTCACACAGATGTAACCAAACTGGCATGTTACACAGCATGTCCTACACAGAGGGAAGCTACAGTGACCCACTAAAGCAAGCAAGTTCCTTCACCATACAGCAGGGACAGCAAGGCACCTCCAAGCAGAAGTGTTACACTTTGGAAATATCCACAAGATGCCCCACAGCCATTACAGTATTGCATTCAAAGCAATTGCTTCATTTATAAGGATGTCTACAAGTACATGAGGTCTATTTCACAAGGTATGAAGAAACAACTGTTTCCACTTACTGGAAGCACAGTAAATCAGTGACTTGCTTATGCATTATTAAGCATGCAACAGAAAACATTCCAGATATAAAAGTTAAAGTACCTCTTTGGAGTCAGGACTCAAAATGCTTACAGTTATGGCAACAGTTTCTGCCAGCATTTGCAAACCTAACTTTTGAGAATAGTTCCTCAGACTATGGAAGCTGTTTCACCTGCTATTCAAGAAGGGCAGGAGCTGCACAACTTACCTGCCTCCTCCACCTGGAGAGAAAATCATGTTTTCTCTCCAAAACCTTTAAATCCTTCTCTCCTAAACACACAGACTATCTACATTACCTTACCACCATAGTTCATGTTTCCAAAAACCCCAAGCTCCTAAAGTAAGCATCTCTGAGATACATATACATGCCAAGAAACAGTAATTCACAAAATTTTTTAAGCTCCCTTAAGACCTACATCCTTTACTTATCCCAGCAAGGGGCTACAAAAGCAAAAAGAAAATACTACATCTAAAACTTGTAGGCCAAATTTCACAAAACCACTAACAAAAAAAGTCTTTCAAGAAATCAAGAATTAAGTATGCCAATGTTACAACAGCATCCAAATTGATGAATAGTATCTGCTATTTCAATCACTCAGGCTTCCACGTGGTGTGTAGTGTTAGTAGCAAGCTACAAAAGGGGACGTGCTCTCTTCAGCAGCCTTATGTTTGTTTTTACATCAAATAACTTAATCAGAACACACACTGTTGTTAGATTTCTTCCGAAGTAATTAAATAACTATTCAATGCCAATTAATCACAGTTAAATAAGGGTCTGTCACCAAAGTGCTATGTACACATTTCAGACTATTTAATGGTCAAATACTTGGCAGTATCAAAGTTAAACAATGATTCATTAAACCTCCTCCCCTACACAATAGTTAGGCTAAACTTGAAGTGAAAGAATCAAACCTCTTTTGTCCTCCATGAAAAAGACATCAAACCCCAGTATGTGATATTCTTTTCTCCCTTGCTCTGTAAACTGCTTTAATTGCTCAAATCGGAATGTGTTCAGGTGCTACAAACCCACTTTGCTTCTGCAGGTGTCTACTGATACTTTGGAATAGATGTTCAAACCTATCATACAAATAATGAAAACACTTGACTGTGCCACACCTTTTTAAAATGTTTATACATACTTCATCATGAAAGAAATACAATCCAAACTGAATCAACACTCAAGATGTAAACACCAGAAAAGGATTTTTTTTTTTTTTAAACAAGAAACTAGGATCCTCCACTGGAATAGGCAAATGCCATCCATAGTATTCAATGTTGTGCAACCTAAATTCCAAGGACCCTAAGAGCAAGAGTACATTATTTCTAAATGCATTTGGCATTTCTAGTATACTTTGTTGGCCAGGGCATTCACTGAAATACTTCTGTGTAACACAATAGAGTGAGCACACTGATTTTCTATACCTTGCAATGAGTTTACAAAACCTTTATACCCACTTGCTTCATCACACATTGCAGAAATATTTTGTCCCTACCTCTCTACTTCACCAATTCGCCTCTTTGGAAAAGAAAAAGCGTTTAAGAAAAGGGCCTTCTACAGATAGAAAGATTTTGCCACTTGTGTGTGCATGTGTGTGCACGGGTGCACACTCTTGGAATGTTTTTCCCCTCAGAGATCAGGCTAATCCTCAGTGCAGGCAATTTTAATTGCATCACACTTTATATTTCAATATGCAAATGTTATTAATAAATACTGCTTTGCATAGTAACCTAAACTCCTCCATAGCAATTGGCCTGAATATCCATATCCATGTACTGCATTTACCAGGGGAAAAAAAAATATTCAAAATCTCTTAAGCTACTCTGAAACAGTAAAGCCAGAACACCCTCACTGCCCAGCCTTCATGGAGAAAAAGTTACATGCTCTTCCACTCCTTGCTGCAAACTCACAGAAATCTGTCTAAAGGCAACCTGTAGTGCTAAGAATAGATTCAAGAAAGATCTATTCTTAGTCATTTATATGTAACTGAACATAAACAACCCAAACTAGGATTGCACACATGCTTGAAGCTATGTCATGCCAAGGAGATGCTTGCCTGGGCTAGGCCAGACAATCTGTAACTTGGATGGATCCCTGTCAGACAATCCCTCAGCACACACTGTGCAGCCACTGATTTTGCTGAGTGAGCAGAAGCCCCTCGTGTCCCTCACCCCCCTGGCACCACTGTGGTCACCATGGCTGGGTGCCACCACTGCCTGCAGCAGCCACGGAGCAGCACAGGCTTCCTGACCCCAGAGAGAGGAATCACACACTCCAACAGTCCCAATTACAGCTTGGGACAACAAAGTCCTTTTAAATGGGCACCTGGTAGCAAAATAATGCTCTCAAGTGTTTGTGTGGCAATAAAAGCACACTCAAAAAGTAGGAATAGAAGAAACAGCTGTACAGAACCAGGTACATTTAAACACCCATCCATTTAACTGCATTGAACATGCTTCCTGTTCTGTCCATGGTGCAAACTGGCAGCTCCCCACAGATCTTGCTGTTGAGTTATGGCATTCAGTGACTGATAAGCCTTTACCCATGCTCAGTTCACACATATAAACACACACACCCCCAAAAAAAGGAAAAAATAAAAGTACTGCAACTACAAGCAGCCTGCCATTTCACAAAAGCAATGACAAAGTGGATTGTCCATATCAAATGTTGGCAGGAAGCAGACATTACATCAACCTTGTAAAATACAACTATGAAATCAACAAAATAATTAAAGATGGATTACTGACTTTGAAAGGAATTGTAAGTTTGTGAAATATTTCTTCAAAAAGAAATCTCGAAATGCATCTCCTGCATAGCTGTCAATTACTGATCTACTCTGGCTTTTCTTCCATATTTCTACAAAGAAACGTCAAAAGGTCTGTTATCTTTTTTTAATATATGTTTAGCACCACATGTCCACACAAACTGCCATATACAGCATTGCTGTCTTCCCCACAGGCATCCTATAAATATAAATAAGAAATTCTACCCCATTTTTTTCTTTAGCAGCCTGAAACTGATAGGAATATTATCACTTTCTTAGACATTTGCAAACAGGCACAGTGGTGCTGGGCCAAAATATGCTGAGATCATAATATCCATTTATCTAAACTGCCAGCATGCAATGAATTCAGGTGGGATGCCTTCTATCCAAATTAATTTATTACTTGAAAAGGACTTTTTACACAAATTCTGTCAAACAAGAAAACAGTTAGGAAACGAGAAGAAAACGCAACACTGTGTTTGATCTTATTTTTAAGTGTAGGATTTAAAGAAAGAAGAATAACTATGACAAAGATAAGAATGGAAAACAGGCTTCTTTGGAAATGAGTTTTTATTTTTCTGCTGATGGAGACATCTGCATTACCTAGTATGAATACACTGATCCTAACTGTACAGCTGTTTCTGGAGGTTTCTAGTCTATACATGCTATTGATTGGAAATACTCTGCTGTGGCAAACCAAAATAGGTCAATGTTCCATACACGGTTTTTTACCTCTTTGGTAATTTATATGGTACAGTTGATTTATTCTTTTTCCTTGGTGTACTTAGAAGAGCACATGTATTAACATCTGTTATCACCACCCAAAGTCTCCTCATACGAGATACAAGGCAGAAATTACATCTAAAGTCTCCACAAAAACCGAAGCACTCAAAGGAAAAACCTCTTGATTGTGTGGAGGAAGGGGCATGGGGAAGTATAACTTTCCTTCTTTCTGAAACTGCTTTCTTGGCAAATCTCAAAATACCTTCTGCATCCTAACTGCCTTTCCAGTTGTACCTCATTACCCCTTGGTATGTACAAGGTAATGTAACCTTGTTGGTTACAATTCCAGATGTAACAGCATTTACAAAACAGAATTTAATTTTGGTGCTGTATTATACTTGCTAACAAAGTGATGCCTGATAAAAAAGTATGCTGGAGCTGGGGTAATACATTCATTAGCAACTTTCTAATTACTGATCCCTACAATAATACCCTTTAATTGACTGTGAAAGGAAGCTTCGAAATCATTTAAAAGTACAAACTTCTAGCAATATATAAAAGTTTTATGATAGAACCTGAGAGTACAAAACTACATCTCTGCTCCATAACTGGAATGACAATGGAAACACACACATCCCCCCTCAACCCTAGACTAATATCAAACTTCTAACACATAATCCTGTGATGAAGATGGCCAGAACAAAGTTCTAACCATTCTACAAAGTAAGCTCTGGATATCCTCTCTGTTTATTTTTAAACTCATTCACTGAAGCTACTATAAGTTACCCTCAGTTTAATGAAAAAATTCTACATTAAAACACACTGAAATTAAAAAAAAAAATCAAAACGAAATCTAACATACTGCCAAAATACAGCAGAAGTTAATTTCTGCTGTATACCTCAATATAAGCAACATGACTTTTAAATCCCATTGTCCAACTGAACAAAACAAAACAAAACAAAACAAAGCATTTCTACAGAGGAGAGAGTACAGGAGTTACCTGTAAGGCCTCCTTACCCTTCCTGAAGGGAAAAAAACTTAAAAATGGCAACCATCTGCAACTTTTTATCAACTGGCCTTTAAAAAGATGTCAAGTTATACACTCCCAACAAAATTTTCTGTTGATTTACACCACCTTCTTTTTCTTTTTCATATATAAAGTTACCTACTTCAACTTCTCACCACAATGCAAAGCATCTGTATAATAGAAACCTAAAACATTATCTACAAAATGTAGTCTTATATTGACTTTCTATTAGCAAGACTATGAGCTTAATTCTTTGCTAAAATATTTAACCACAAATGCACCCACTTCTGAAAGAGCAATTGTGTAGTCTAGTTCTTTCTGCTACAAATCCAATTTTGGCTGAAAATACATCCCAAGAGCTGTTTTCTGGAGGAGGGGTTTACAAAAAATTAAACTGAATACTACAAATCAGGATGGACTGAAATATCTGAAGAGTACTTTGTTAATGGAATACTTACATGAGAGAAGAAAAACAGCTATTAGAGCTATTTTCCTATTTGGGAGCTATATATAAATATACATCAATGCAAGAATTAAAATAAAAATGAAAATATATGTCACCTTCCTGGTAAGGCTTTTCCAACAACAAAAAGATGTCTTCCTATGCTATTTATACTATCAAGATTTAATTCAGAATAGGCATAGTGCATTTCAGCAAATATTGTGGTGGCTCTCACACAGCTCTTGCAAATCTGCTCATATTTTTGCTTTTCTTAACATTCTATCTCCTAAAGGTAATTCTCATAATAAAAATCTTAATTTCCAATGTTTCAATGTTTTTCTCTTCCCTCTCTCTTTTTTTAATTGGTGTTGAAGCTAAAGGGGTTCAATAATCACTCTAGTCTAAAATGACAATGGAGAAATAGGACATTACTGAATATAAAGCATTTGATTCCTGAAATCTTAGTTGAAACTGCAATCTGGTTATCACTGCTACATGGTTATCATTCCAAAACCAAATAATATGCCATATTTTATCAATCTTAGATATTCAGATCCCCATTCATCTTCTTCCCTTTTCTGGAACCATGAAAGAGAATTCCATAGAGACTGTTTGTTCTGTTTAGAAGTCCACAGGGACTGAATTCTATAGAGGCTGTCTTGGGACAGTCAAGACTTCTGGCCTCTACCTAGCCCACCCATTCTGAGGATAAAGCCTCTGGACAGGCCAAACAGCAGAGGCATTTCACATCTTCATCTTACTGTGCAAACCCTTCTCTTTTGCTTGGCATGTTCCTTCAGTTTATTCATTTTTCTTCAGCTTCAGTTTCTTTTTCTTTCTTCTTCTGGAATACTTGTTTGTTTGGAAAGGAGGGATTCTCTCAAAAGTTCATTCATTATATACCCATGCCATGATTCCTGAAATACATTTTCCTTTTTAACTACTCCTACTATAAAAACGCCACTGGGAATCAAAAATTTTATTATAAAACCACATGGGTTTGGCTACCCAGAACACACAATGGATGACACTGGATAATTTTCAATGGAGCTTTTCCTGCCTCACATGGAATGTCACTACCACAGAACTCAAGAGAAATTCTGGTATAGCTATCAGAAAGCTCACTTAGTCTGCTGTGCAAATAATCAAAGCAGTTCCTTGGAAAATTTGCTCTGTGTGAAAGAAGACACACCCCACACCCTCATGCCCCATGAAAATAAATATTTTGCTTTAATTTAGCACTTTTTAAACCACATGTTGGAAGAAAGTCACACAACATTTGGAAACAACTATATTCTCAACTTAGGTACCATTAACAAAATAAGATACTGGGAAACCCTTCATCCTGTCTATAAAGGTAGAGCCAAGCCCAGGGGTCAGGAGTTGAAAGAGAGGGAAAGGTGGGGCAGAGATCCAGGGGAAGGTGTTATTTTCACTAGTCAGGGAGAATACACTGAAGGTGGGCTGCCCACCTCTCCAGCAGGCATGTTAACTCTCTACTACAGGCACTGCTGCTGCAGGTGTCCTTCAGTCCCTGCTCTTGAAGCTACTCACCCTTTGGAAAACTCAGTAGAAAGTATGGCACCAGAAGGCAAATGGGGGCGTGCCTGAAGGCTACAGCAGTCAGCATGGGAGGGACTACAGCTGGAATGAAATCCTTTGGGTTTTGGGGGGGGCCTAATTTAGAGCATGGAATGGATCCTTTCCAGTAGAGCGAGCTGTAGGGTGCAAGGAGTGACGACCTCTTCTGTTTTGTGACTGCCATCAAATTCCACTGGCAAATCTTGCCTGAGAAACAACCAAAAATCTTTTGTGTCAGGAAAGTTGAAGGCAACCACAACCCAAGAGTTTTATTCCAGAAGTGTTGTCCAAAAGAATATACATATAGTCTGACAATGCATTTCCTTGGGCCATGACCTTGTAGGGAAAAAATATCACTATAAAGTAAACTTCTTTACAGCCTAAACTATAATTAACAACACTTAAATGAAATCAAATGAGATAAAAAAACCCAAATACCACCTCTTCTCTACTGTATATTATATTCATTACATTACACACATTTTAGTAATTACATTATTAAATGCTAAGCATTTTGAAAAGTTATACTGCACTGCTTCTGACTCTACTGTACTCCTCTACTGGGCAACTATTAAAAAGCTTCATCTCAGAAAGCAAAAAGAAAAATATACTAGAAATAAGCAGCTACAAATGAGAAGTAGCTGCTGACCACACTTAAACATAAGCAGTACATAAATCAAAACTAAAGAACCTTTAATGTTTATGTATAAAGATACCTTAAATAAATCCCCATATATTTTTTGACAGCTGAATGCCAGAGGTTAAATTAACAACATATGCTTACATATATGTAGGTTAAAATTAAAGAAAAAAATCCTATAATCTCCTATTTTTCATGGCTTTTAAATAATAAGAAACTTAGAATGATAAATATGTTAAGAACAACATTTCTTCACTTCTCTACGAACACAGAAAGAAATTCACACACATCAAGGAGGAAAAAAATTACTTGACTGAACCGTCATTCAAGCAGAAGTGAGTACAAGTTACAAACCCATTTGGTTTTGTTCAGTTCAAAGACAGACTTCACTGTGAAGCTCTGATTTACAGCTGTCCAGCAGTATGAACTCCTAAATAAATAAACAGGCTAAACAGAAGAGTGCTGCTCTCAATGAGAGACTCCTGAGCACACTGCCATTTGCTGTTTGCGTGTCAGAAACACACAGAAGAGGATTGATGTATCTGAGGCAGGAGGAAGAGCCTCCCTAGGACACAGAGCCTCCCTAGGACACAGAGCCTCCCTAGGACACAATTGACTACAGAAGGAATGATGAGCCAAGGGAAGATGGAGCAGTAGGCTGGAACAGAAAGCTGCAGGACAAGATGTGTTTTAAAGTACAGGAACACAAAGGGGTCATGGAATTAATGAGTTCTCCCCACCCATGTGTTTAAGTGCTGTCAGGGTACTGCGGTTACAACGCTACCGGCGCATCTCGAGAGATGATTTTAAGATGAAGAAGTGCCAGCTCATGGATGAACGTTAGTGTACAGTGAGCAGGAAGTTACAAAGATGTAAGCATGAAAGATAAACAAGCAAAATTATGAGGGAGGGAGTTAAAAACACTGGAATGTGCCAACACTCCTTTTACTAGGTGCAGAAATAGTAAAAGCCATGCAAGGGGAAGAGGCTAATGCTCAAACCAAGTCACACTCCTCTCCACAACTCCTGTTAGATTCCCTAACAGTATACTGAAGCTGTAAGATTAAGAAAAGGTCTTCCCTCCATCTGGCTCTGGGGAGAACCTCCAAGACTTGTCAAGAGACAAGCTGGCAGTCAAAGTCACAGACCTCATCAAACCTGGGGCGTTCGGACATTGAGAGAGCTTTATGTACATAGTGACTTGAATATTTGCACTGCTTGCATGTGTCCCCTCCTTGCCTTCCCCCTCAGCTTCAGTCACTGCATAGCCACTCCCCAATTCCTCTCCTCTCTCTTCCTTCAACATTGCTTCTTCCATTCTCCTCCACCATGGCATGGCACAAGCTCTAGGTACAAATGCCATCCCAAGCACAACCAAGGCACAAAGCCCAACACAGCGAGAACACAGGCCAGGAAGTGTGGAAGAGCTGGGGACAAAGCAAGTGAGAAGAGAAGGTGAACACAAGGTGATTACAACACTTAAAACCAGAAAAGTGCTTGAACTGATGTTTTGGAAATGCAGAGTGACAAGAGCCAGACAGGAGAATAAAACATGAGCTGTAGGCAACAGAAAGGGTGTTTTACACTGAAAACTATGGGAAATACAGCAAGGGAGAGACCAGGTTATGGAATAATTGCTGAACTAAAAATGTGAAAGTCAAAAAGCCAGTGTCACCTGAAGGAAGATGCAAAGTGTATCCAGGACAATAGTGCATACTGCACACATACAGACTATTCACAAGGTTGTACTCTGACAGAAGAGGGAAGACATATTATCTATTGAAAGAGATGTCTCTAGGAAACAATTCAGAGGATTTTAGTTACTTCTTGCATTAAACTACTCTTACAGGAGCATATTTCCCTCTGCTAACTATAGAACTGCAGGGGAAACAGCCAGTTGTGTCTCATTAGTCTTTAGAGTATACCCTGATTAGTTTGCCTAATTTCATTCACAGAGAGTCTTAAGATTTCACAAGACCAATTAAGATTTCAGGTAAAGGAATTATCAGTAAGAGTTTTCTTTTTTCCTTCAAAACATGTCTCTCATTGCATGTTAACCGTTCATCTACTTACACACTGATTTTGTTTTCCTGACACCTGTTTTCACCACAATTTGGTTTTGTTGCTTTTTTAAACCAGCAGCTTTTTTGATGAAAGTACATCAGACACATTAGGATGCAACAAGTTCCAGGACTGTAACAAACAGGACAACTAGAGGAGCCATGTAAAGACTATGACAAAAATACCTATCACTCAAGTATCCATATCCAATACATAAATCACTATTAAATCCTCTCATGGACCTAAAGCACAAGTTATATTTTGTAATATGCATTAAAAATTTTGCAAATAATCACTGGTCATAATCTAACCCTGGACATTTTGGGAAAGGTTCTTTCAAAACAACATCTTTGCCATTATTCTGCATTGAAAAAGACACCAAATTTCTGATAAGGTATGAATAAAATGGAAAAATCTCTATATAATAATGAAAGCAAATGACAGAAAAATATCTTGTGGTTTTGTTTCCCTCTTCCCAAAACAGCATAAGCACAGAACTTGATTTTGGATCAATTTGTGGATACATTGTTAAAACATATGAAACAAAACTATACCTCCAAGCAAAAATACCACAAAAGGCAAAACTGTCTTAATAAACCAACCACTATTAAAATTACAGAGTATTAATTAGTAACAACTTAGCATAGTAGTTTATTTAATTAGAATATTTGGAGAACAAATGTTGGCTCTGGTAGTTCTCAAAATGTAGCTTAACTTTAGAATGCATATGAAAAGCATCCAATAAACTTTTCATCACAGCTAAATGGTATTTACAACACCTCTTAATTTTCTGAATGTCTATTTTGTCCTTGTTTGACTCTAGGAAAGACGTTCTTAAATTGCAGTTCTCATTCCTAATATGGACATTCAATTCCTAAAGTCCTCAGTGGTCAACTGTACAGTGGTCAAGCCTTCAGGAAGGGGTCACAACAAGTTTAAATGTTTGGATCACTCTAAAACCTTTTAGGACTTTCAGGACAACTGAGGGTTTGTTTGTTTGGTTTTGGTTTGTCTGAGGAAGAAAATCTTGACATCAAGGTTTTGTAACCTTTCATAGATCAGTGTTCTTCTGGAAAACTGTCATATTAGGGTTGTTATACAAAATGCTGGGCTTATGAAACAGAAGTCTTTAGCACAGCACCTGGTCTAGTCTACCTTCCAGAAGGTTCCTTACTTCAACAGGTACCATGCTCATACCTGCAGAAGACTGTCCACAATGGACCACTTGGCATGATCAGGACCTAAATTAAGTCAAGACATCACAAGTTACCTGAACTAGAAATCCAAATAATTATTGAAAACAAATCTAAAGTACATTGTAAAACTGTATCTCTCAAGTGTAACCACTTGCATGGGTTACATTCTTTCCTCCTCAGCGCATTCAAACACCCAAAGGACCATTATGTTCAGAAAAGAGATCCTAAAAGAACTGAAAAGTTCTGACATCAGACAATTTAAACTAGCTGTGAATCCCCTTGAGGAGGTATGAATCATCTCTGAGGTTTAAATTAGATTATCAACCAAGTGAAGCAGCACGGTAAATCTACAATAAAAGATGAATGCCTTCAGGAAAATAATTTTTGCCCCTAGTGGCAGATGCTTGAACTTTAAAGGCTCTGAGACTAAGCTCTTTGTCTAAGCCTTCCTGACAGAAAACAACTGAAATAATGTTTTTGGTTGGTCCAACTTTGCTCCACATGCCACATGAAAACAGTATCTAAACCCTGTAAATGAAAGTATATTGTCACTTCTAAACCAATTGAGGATCAAACAATTTACAGAAACCAAGACTTATTTTGCTGACAATTAAGCTCTATCACCAAAACTCGAGATTCAATGAAATTTGACAATTGTGAAGAAAAAGGCTTTTGTCTGACTAAGTCTGAAGCATTTGGAAGAATCAACAGAAAATCAGAAGACCGAATTAGATCGAAAAGCCTTTGAGGATAAAATTCACTAATTAAAATAACTGCCTTCCTTGCTCTGTTTCCTCTCTGAATTGCCTTGGTATCACAGCAGAAAGGCACACAGCAAGAGGAAAAATTGGTCTAAGGATCAAGTGTTACACCCATCACACTTCCTTACACCAACAGCATTCTCTGTCTATCCTGACGGTCAAGTTCCATTACGGAAAACCACCATCCTTTTAAAAATGAGATGAAAGCCAAGTATAAATCTCTGCCTTACACCAAATCTGAGAGGTATGAAAGGTCTTTAAAGCCTTCTTCTTCCATGCTGAAACTTTGTTTTCATCACATTTACTTTGTAGTAATTCAGATACAAGCTACCAAAGTGCTGCAGGTCACCAGCTGGAAGAGTATTTTTGCATCTCCTCCTCAGGGTATCAAAGAATGAATGGATCCTTCTGTTTTTCCAAGACCCATAAAATCAAAGAAACATAGAATGGGGCCTGGATTGGAAGGGACCTTAAAGACCACCTAGTTCCAACCCCCCTGCAGTGAGCAATGACACTTTCCACAAGACCAGGTTGCCCAGAGCCCCATCCAGTTGTGGCTTGAACACTTCCAAGGATAAGGCATCCACAGGCTTGTCTGGACAACAAGGGTGCTGTCATCACCCTCACAGCAAAGGATTTTTCCTTAATATCTAATCTAAATGTACTGTCTTTCAGTTGTATTGTCTTGTTCTCTTTCTGCCCATTTAAATGAACAATACATAAGATTTCTATTCAAAATACTCCAATGCTTATTTTAAAATTAATAACAAGTACTCAATAAGCATTTGAACATCTTGCATCTCATGGGAAGTATGAACAGAGGCAGAGCACGAAGGTATTAACAAATTAAGCAGTGTTCACAGGAGTACATTTTAAGCTAAAAACATCTCAGATCATTTCAGCAACTTGGGATTTTACATTTCACCGAACATTTGTGTCTCCATTAAAAGTACATAATAATATTGCTTTAGCACATGACTAAGATGGGACAAAAATTAATTAAATCCTATTTTTCCACAGGAGGAATGTTTCTATTTTTCAAGCAAACAAACACTTCTGGAAAGCGTCAGATTGGACATTTCCACTCTTGAACACTCAGCAGGTGAACAAAATCATCTGTATAAGCCCTCATAATCTTAGAGAAACACTTATTTCCGAACAATCACTTCTAAACACTGTCCTTAAGCCTTCAGTAGTAGCTGAGCAACATTGGTGATTAAATTGAGGTGCAGCCGAGTTTATTTTTTCTTATCTGAATTAAAAAAGATATGTTGGGATTGTTTTTTCTGTTTTTCTCTTGGGGATTTTTGGGGGTTTAAATATAGGCAGCATTCAGTGAATGGCTTTGAATTCAATATTAAATCATACTTGTAGTTTAATTATGAAAAGAGATCATTGTCACTACGTATTTGGAATATTAAAACTTGTCAGCTTTATAAAAACCTCAAGGCACTTTTTTCTCTCAAATTTGGTTTTATTTTGAAAGCACTCCTTAGATAAGATTTCTTAATATTCAAGTAAGTGTAGTATAACTAGTTTTCTGTTGAAAATACTGCAGAAAAAAAAAATCTCTATATTGTTAGTTTAATAGAAAAAAAAAGATGACGCTTCTAAAGCTAAAACCGTATTTCACAGTTCTGAGGCTTTAAATTTGCAGAGGTTTCTGCAGGTATCTTTTGTCTCAAAGGAGTATCAAATAACTGGGTTTTTCTCCAATGGTAAGGGAACATTAGCTGACCAAAGATAAGAACTACCAACTCTTCCTTAAACCATTTCAACATTTTTTAGTCAGGAAATACCAGAAATATTCTGGAAAGCTAATTGTAATTGTTTACTTTTGGCTGGTTGTTGAGACAGGAGAGAGGAGAATTGTTCTTCTAAAAGGAGACTGGGGAATTGAATAAAGGGAGAAAGGAAAGAAGTATTATACTAACCTCAGGCAAAGCATATGGGGTTTTACATATAATTTTTTTTTAATAAATATTAAAAAATATGGTTCATTTTTCTCTCTTAATCTAAGTGGCACTTTCCAAATCCTAGATATCCATCCTTAAGCACAGGGACTTAACTCTCTAAGTGAAGACAGACACCATCTCTTCTCTAAAGATCACAATGATAGATTCTGAACAAAAAAATAAGTGCTCCAGAAGAAGAGAGGAGTAAGATAGTGTAAAGTTACAAGCTTTAAGTATTCACATTGAAAAGGAGAGAAGGGGGAAAAACCCAACACTGAGCAAATGCCCCTGGCATCTAATCACTGTCCTCCTGGCATGTCCTAGAAAGAATGGGGCAGGGACAGTATTCCTGTATGAGAAATTAATTATGACATCTTAAGAGCAGATGTAGGAATTTTGCCTAAAATGTAGACTAAACTATTTGGTTTGGGTTGTGAACATTCAAACTCATGAACATGAAATTATGCTGAGAAATGAATACACACAGGGACAAAGAAACATGTATTGTCGAGGAAGGGAAGCTTACCACAAAGTTTTTTCTTGCCTACACACGAATTAGCAATATTCTGCATTGCATCATTTGCATATTAAAAAGACAATAACTTCATTGAGAAAAAAGGTTTACCCCACACACACAGAAATCTCATCATATCTGATAAAAAGAAAACTGAGGAAGAGTTAGACCATCTCTCTTCCACTTATTATTCCTTATAATTGCTGGCAAGAATGTCCAGGTTCCAAATCTTCACCTTCTCAGATTTCCAAGGAACTTCAGATTATTCTGCACTCTCTGCCCCAACACTAACTCAAACTAGTGAAGACTTATGCTTGAAAGAGGGTAAGAAAAGTAGCATTCCTGGACACAGAAAGCAGAGGATGAATTCAGGTACACAGTGGATGAAAACTGACCAGAACCATGTCAGTGGACACAAAACCCACAACCTTATGAAAAGTTCAACTTTAAACTTCCTATGAATTTTCAAGTGTCATACACAAGTAGCACATGAAAAAAGCTCAATTTTGAGAAATATGAGTGACCTTTACATTCTTTCTTTTATCTGGCAAATGAGGAAGGATGAGGGGATCCTAGAACTAGAAGACAAGCAGGTCAAAAGTCCTTTGTAAGTCTTCTATAACAGCGCAAAGTCAAACACAAAACCAAAACCACCTCCTGAGCACAAAAGGCACTCTACTCTGAACCCAACAGCTGAGAATGAAGACTCTGCCACCTTTCTGCCATAACAGCAGCTTGCTTTGCCTGCTGGCTCTGTGAATACCACTTCCTACCCAGCATTAGGTGAGTAATAGCTAAGGCAGCCCCAGCCTACTCAGACTCTTCAGAAATCTCCTCACTCCACAACCTCCCTTTGGGACCACCACAACAAAATATTCTGCTCAAGCCGAAATCAAAAGCTATGGCAACAAAGTATACAAGTAAGAATCACCTAGGAAAACGTTCAGTAAGAGCCCAAATTTAAATGAACATTACAACAAACCCCAAACAAAACTGAACCTGCAGTTTCCAGTTTCAAGCTACTGGCCTCAAGGTCAGTATAGCCACAAGCAATAATTAACATCCATTACATACTACCACTCTAATTACAGGACTATTGTCCAGTAACTAATAAAACAAACAAACAAAAAAATGTTCTTCATATGCTTGATGGTATTTTAGAACACTTTGAAAAGCTCTCTTAAGGCTGGTAGCTATCAACACATACAGCTTGTAATAATGTTGTCCTCTCCAAATACAACATTATCTTCCATAAAATGCCACCAAAAGTCAAAACCTGAAGGAGATTCTGCATATGTATTCACGTGAATACATAACAAAAAGCCCCTGACAAAGTACCTAACAATTTTGATGAAGGGAAAAAAAATTATCTAGGGAAGACAGGGTGGAAGACAGCAAGTAATGCTGCATTGTACTATTTGTAAATAATAAAGTTTGTATTTTTTAAACTGAACAACACACTGAAGTCAAGTTCGATTTGGTACCTCTGCTCCTGCTGCTATTTCAATTCTTCAGGCTTTATTCTGGATTGCCAAAACAGGCAGATTCACATACAACAGCCATTCTTTTCTACACTAAAATTTTAATTTTGGATCGAGAAGTGCCTTTTGTTTCCAAACACTCTACAAGATCACCACAGGCACAAACTAATCTTCACTTGTTGCATAATCTGCAAGAGGCTGGCAATCTGAAAAAAAAAAAAAAAAAAAAACCCCAACTAATTAATTCACCCAGATGCTGCAGTGCAGATTACCTAGGATCATCTGGGAGAAAGAATTCTGTGCAGTATAAAGCAGAACAGTGCTAATGAAACGAGTTTGCACTGGGATAGTGTTTGTTTTATTTTAATTTTCAGCTACTCAGATTTAACAAAAAACCCCAGAACACCCCACCAAAGCAGGCTAGTTTTTCTGCAAAGACCACAGGGGTTTAATTGTGTCTGTGTGTCCATAAGGGACAGTGAGGGAAGGTTATGGCACAGCCAGGAGCCCAGGAGAGCCAAAAGCCTGATGTTTATGGCTGCCACCTGGGATGGCTGAGCCACATGTTCAAGGCTCACATGAAACCAGAGAGGGGAAGATCTGAGCTGCCTTTCCCACGTTCCATATACGTGGTCTCACCACCTGGCTATTCATCATCCCTGCCCAATTCTTCTCCTAAGTAATTTGGTTTTGGAAATGCTTATGCCTTGTTCCAAGGTGGAATGAAGTGAGTTTTGATAAGTTTTTCCTCATTTCTCAGAAATGCTCATTTCCCATCCAAAACAGGCATCCCTGAACAGCAAGAGAGGATATTCTATCCATGTGGCACCTCCAGTCCCCACTATCCACAGCAGTCGCAGCAGCAGCATCCTACAATTTATAAACAAATTAAAAATAGCAAAAAACCTATTTAAAATAGTTATTATCAAAACAAACAAACAAACAAAAATCCTCCATTTTGGACTATCTCTAAAAGCTTATTTGTTGCTGTATCACCTCAGCTGGGCTCTCCTTTTAATCCCCTTGCAGTTTTCCATCAATATTGCAGCAGTCTGTCCCTCTGTTTTCAAGTGTCTCCAACCAACATCTAGCTCCTTATTGCCACAAATCCCACCAAAACAGCATGCCATCAATGGAAGACTGAAACAAAACTTCATTTTTATTTTCCCACTACACTTGCAGGAAAGGGATGTCTCTGAACAGCTTCTGTGCAGTCTTCTAAAGCCAGTATTTTTAATTAGGCTTCGCTGTCTTGCTCGACATTCCATGCCTCCTTTTTGCTCGGCTGAGGCGGGGCGAGAGCAGCTCTCTGTAGCTGCTTCAGTAAATGAAAACACTGGACTTTGCAGTATCTGGGCAGGTCAGCATATGGTCAGAAATGAGTTTCACAGCAGGCTGTTTTCCCCACCAGGGGATCTTAATGTGAGGAAGATAGAAAATCCCTACGAAGGGACGCGGAATCCTGTGCCGGGAAAGCAGGAGGCTGCACTTGGAAGTGGCTGTCAGTACAGGCTTCATGCTATTTCCCTATCAAATAATGTCTCGTCCCCTCCTACAAACAGCTTTTCTGTAAACCTTTTAATTTTATCTCCCGTATTCGGCATAAATGGGGTGAGCTGTGACTCGGTGAACTGAAAATGTAATGGGCTCGTCTCATCGGTTTATGGCCAGGTTTCGTTCAATTATTACTGCAGAAAAGAACAGGACAGAGTTGAATCGAGTTATGTTAATAGATAATAAATGTAAACATAACTCCAGAGTGCCATTTACTAACTTTAAAGACTACTCCTATAGCAATCAACTTTGTAAGGCTCTTGACAGAATCATAATGGTGATAAAACACATGGAAGCATAAGACTATTTAAACTCTTAACAAAGCCATGATAATACTAACAGTAAATGAGCAACTCCCATAAAATATCATTTAATAATCACACCCTGATAAGATTTAAAGTACATATCGCCATTGTTATATGAAAAAAACATTAAAGGGCTTTTTCTTTAACACATGTAGCAACCTAACAGGTTTTAATTACCACACCTACTTCAGTGACGAGCTGTTCCACTCAAACACCCAAACATAATATTTACAACGTTGTGTGGTTGTTAAGGATCTTGATGATTGATGGAACCCATTGTGTTGCCATCTTAATAACAACAAATGCAAGTGATTACCAACACGGAAGAGAGAATCTGTGTTTTTATTTTACAACAAAAGGCTGTCCTATAGGGACTTCTTTTCAACGTAAACTAACAAACCTGTGCACATGTGAACACGCTTTAGAGCTTGGCACAGAGAGTCGAAAACAAAGCCTCTGCTGCTTTAAGGACAATGTATTTTTCTGTATTAGCTTAAGAGAACATGAAAGCTGTCAAAAGAGCCGGTACAGTTTTTCACAACCCTGCAGAATTCATCTTGACCACAAGGATATATCTGAAAACTGCATCAGAAAGATAGCACAGATCTTGTTTCCAAAAAAAAAAAAAAAAAAAAAAAAAAAAAAAAAAAAAAAAAAAAAAAAAAATTGAGATGTTGCCCAAAAAAGA
>VZRX01004699.1:180298-214492 GCA_013398075.1 Notiomystis cincta
AAAAAGAGAAAAAAAAAAAAAAGAAAAAGAAAAAGAAAGCAATTGAGTCATTGAGTCAAATAGGAATACAATACATTTCCTGGCATTGCTACAGAATATTTATATCAGTGACGAATGAGACTACAAACGAAGTATCTTAACATGAAGCTCTGCCTTGTTAACTGCATGATATGCCAAAACACCACCTACTGTAAATCACACAGTTTAAGACCAGTATTTCTTGTTTAAACATGCTACTTGTTCAGCAGAATCACTTGTGTGAACAAGCATACATTAATGTACACTAACTAGAGCAGTTTCACTATCCATCTGATAAAGTATAATTTAACAACCTCATTATCAGCATTGTAATTTTCAGACTGCTGAAATACCATATTCGTTGCAAATATTATATGGTTGAAACGCTTTAACAACATTGCCCATTTGACACTTCTGTCAGATAAAATGCAGATAGGCATTTGTGCATTGATGAACATGCTTTTAATCCTATAAAGAAACTTTCTCTGTCAAATTAGAAGCATTTCAACACTTGATTTATGAACACCATAATTAAAATCCTTATGCCTTAAAGAAAAACAAACTCTTCATTATAACAACAGCTTTCTTTCACATTTTAATCTTTTTATATTTGGAGTTTGCTTTCATGTGCTGCTATTAGCTATCAGTTCAGCATGTCATTTCTGGCTGCCAAAACCAAAAAAGAATATTTCTCTTTATAACGTGGTCAAATCTCAAAGTCTAGGTAAGCACCCAAAGGGATCAATTTAATGCTTCCACAAAGCATTTGTAGGGAAAAAAAAATCTGTTAATTTAACAGGTGGAGGACAACCATCACACAATTCAGTGCTTCCCATTTCTAAGAAGGCCAGAAATGCTGTAAAGTCTGCCAAAATATTTCTTTTCCTCCTATGAACTGTCAGAACCAAGAGTTTGGGGAGATACAATTCAGGGGGGGAAAAAGTCTGTATTTGTGTAGTGATTCTGGTTCAATTTAAATTTTAGACAGAATCTCTAGAAGGGGAAGACATTTCTATTTTATCTGAACAAATTAATGACTATCATTGATTCCTTCTTACAGCACCCATCAGCAGAGCAGCAGGTTTCAGCTTTCTAAACCCAACACAATTCAAAATTACACAGAATTTACACTAAAACTACCATAACTGAAAATGATGCAGTTACACATTAGCATCCCTTCTCTAATCTCTGTCCCTAAATCCCAGAAAAGAACAATTCATTTACAAGCTAAGCAAGTAATCTTGAATCAAATCCTGAAGCTTGTCAACACTAGGATTCTCTGATCTATTCAATAAGAAACTGATTTCAAAAGAGGCAAGTCCAAATCAAGTCTTTGCTGCTGAAGCCCAGGTCCCTTTCACCTATCTGTAAAACAAATTTGGTTTGAAGTGTTACAAACATCTTGAAAAAGAAATTAAAATGAATAATGGCTGAAGGAGGTCTCCCTGGTGGGACTCTTCTGATTCTAGAGGGTTATCTGACTTTTTGGCCACTATTTCCAAAACGAACAAAGTTCCTGAAGTCAGCACTATATGAAGCTGAAAAGCTTATTGTGTAACAGATCAGGGGAAAATACTATTCTTGCAGATAATGAAGACAACTGAATGGAACCACATTACTATTGCTCAGCAGAGAGGTTGAAAATTCACTCCTCAAATATCAGCTCTAAAGACATAACAGATGAATTTTGTTATCCTTCTAAGAAGCCGCTGTAATACTCGACTGGGATAAAACAGATCATGCTGCCCTCTTGTGCTAGACATGCACAGAAATCAACCCCTTTATTCCTGCAAGTGACATGTGAAGAGCAGTATATAAAGCATTCACCATAAATAGAAAAAGTCCACGTCTTCCTACTTTACAGATACTTTGGCATTCATGTCATTCCCTCACTGGGATATGGGGGAGAAGAGCAAAGGAAGTTTCCAGAGAGCCAAATTCTACACTCAAAAAAATAAGTTTTGTGAACAAATGCAGACAAGTCAGATGTGATAAAACCCAAAATATTAACACTTCAACTACCCATCAAGCTTTCATGATATCTGGGTAAGTGATACAGTGGAGATACCTGCTGATAAATTTGAATTTCAGTCATAAATAAATGGCAATTGTTTCTGAATGCTGGATAAGACCATACACTTTAAGTACTTAGGATTATCAGCTCAGTAGGGTGAGGCTAAACACTTAAGAAAGAGAGACATAGTTATTTATTAATAAGGTTCTTCCAATGCAAAATATGCAGTACTGTTTAACTATTATTAGACCTATGCCAAATGACAGAAAAGTGAAATCTGTGCACATACAAATATTTTTGGCTGGGAAGGGAGAAAGGGCAGAGATCCTTATATTCCTTTTCTCTCTCTGCTATGTAATCCAGGTTCCAAAAATACATTGACATTCTTCTATCATCTGGGTAAAATGCTAGCTACTATTCCCTTTATAATCTTCCCCTCCCTATATATTGCTAATGCAATCTGTAAAGAGAGATCTTGGGCTCATGCCTAAACTGATTCACAAACCATAATTTTTTTAGAAATAAGTCATCTCATTTATTCACCAAGAGTGATTGGATCTACACTGTTGGGAGCTGACAGACATGTCATGATTCACCACGTATTTCCATTTCCTAATGTCGACTCCCTGATGCTCCTCGTTACTCTGCTTCCCCAGTAAGATCTACCAAGAGCTTGGGATATCTGTTTATTTAGTTTCCTTCCTCAACTCTGGAACACAGATCATCATGTGTTCAAAATACTAGCCGTGGCATTTTTTAATTGCTGATTATTTTTTGATAAATATAACAGCAAAAATCAGTTCAGCAATTGCTTCTGCTGAGCTCTTAGAGACCTCACACAAATACTGAGAACATGCTAAATGTTTAAATGACAGATCTGACACTGCAGCATCAGCCTTGTTAATATGGGATATGATAACTACTAGTTTAGCTTGGCTATTGCAAACACAATCCTAGAAAAAGGCGCACTTAATAATTTCTGTTTCTTTTTAGTATGTGTTTCACAGGCATGTTAATAAAAGGTAGAGGAAAAACAAAAAAAAATACATCCCACCTCAATGCAAGAAGTACCATGTGAAGTTCTAAAAAATAAATAAACAGTAAAAAATCCATGTAAATCAGACAATGAAATACAAATGTTACAAACAGGACTTCAGAACTGCTACATGCTGCAACTCTGAACAAGAACATTGTCTCGTGTCATCTTTTCCTTTTCTTTTTTTCCTTTTTCATATAATGCAGAGATCAGAACAGCAGTACTTTTGCATGCCACCCTGACCAAAAGAAAGATGAAGGGAAAGAAATACATGCATCCTGAAGTTAATCTTCTATTATAAAGTATCTGTTGATTAACAGAAACACACATGCAAGTCACAACAGTGAGTGAATACCAGCGACAGGCAGGTTTTATGAATGTCAGTTTTACAATGCTCTGCTAATTAGAGCCTCACAGTGTTACAAAGCAAACTGGTGTTACTCTGCACTGTTGCTGATGTTTTCTCCCCAGTTCTTAGTTTGTTATTATGAGCCAGATTTATGGGCATTCTTACAAGATCATTATGTATTCCCTCAAAAGTACAGTTACTGCATATGCTGTGCACACACACTAGAGAGAGAGAAGAGGAAAATCCCTGTCTGACACATCAGCACTAGGATTTCTTCTGATGTATGTGCTCTCACTAGCTCTCCACTAACCCATTTCTTGAGCTTCCCTTCTAATCCCTCACAGTGGCCTTGAATTTACATTTCCACACACAACCAGTACAAGCAGGCCACATAACACAGCCCTAAACTTCTGCAGTTGTAAGGGTGGTTTTTTAAGATTAAATTGTACACATTTCACACATCATATCATGGGCATGAACCTTTTTTCCACATGAGTATCTATTTCCTGAAAATCTTACCAATTTCTCTGAAACAATAAAGCCATCCCTATAAATCCTTACAATTAAATGCCTCCTGGTGCTGAGAACAACCCCATGTCCCTTTTCCTCCAAGGGAGTGAAGACCATCAGCTTCTCTTTCTCATGTAAAAAAGAAACCTTTGGCTAATCAATCATTTTCCCACTCTCTTCACTCTGCTCCAGCTTCTCTCTCCTTTCTTTTGAAGAACATAAGGATCTGGATCACAGTTTTACAAAATACATTCATGCACAGTCAGCATATGGGAGACACCCCAAGAAACTGCATCAGGAGTGCAAAATACAGATCAATGTACAACACCAAAGCTCCAGCTAATTCACTGTCCTGTAAGCTGCATTTAAAGACAGTAAGATGAACCACCAATAAGCAGTCTGACCTTGAAATTGAAAAAGACTACACTGTTAAGTTCAAGTAAAAATTTAAATTTAGAGTCTAAGTAAAAGAAGCAATGGAAGTGCAAAAATACCATCAAATTGTAATTGTCCAGAAATGGTATAATTTGTGCAATCGAGGAGATACATTAAATATTGAGGGTTGTTTTTTTTTTACTAATAAACTTACCTATAGGATTTCTGTCAAAAAACAGGACAGGAGCTTTCAAAATGGATTGGAACATTTTGTTGTGCAAATTCTGACCAGAATTGACAAGAACTTGAAACACCAGAAGACTTCTTATTATGCCAAATAGTATTGTAGCCACTGTTAAACCTGAAATTAAAAAAAAAAAATAATTCATAGAGCCTTCAAAAATATATGGATCTTTCAGAAGAAAAAAAAATTAAAATAAAGCTGCACTAAAACCAAATTCTCTGGACATCTGCATATAGCAAGAATCCAAACTTAACCCTAGGGGAACACAGACTGAGTGCAGAACATAGATACATTTGTCACTAGCTTCAGTTACTATCACAGAATCAATTTAATCAATTTCTCTTTTTCTGTTTGAAAGAATTGGTACTTCATGGAAATGTAGGAAACATCTGTTAACCCATGAGATAAATGTGTATTAAAACTTTCTGCATAACAGCCTTACTAAAAAATTAATTCCACAGTGCCATGTATAATTGTGGCTTGCAGAGGTCACTGTGAAGATTCAACCCTTGCCAGCAAGTATTAAAATAATATACAAGTAATATACACATGACTGTTTAAAGACAATCTTGAGTTACTCCAAATCAGCCCAAACCACTCATACCATTCTTCCCCTTGTAAACAACACCAAATCATTTAAATTATGTGTATTTCTTTCACACTTCATAAGATGCATCCCTTATGCCACGTGAAACAGAGTCCTTCTAGGGAATTTGTCTGCAGACTCTTTGACTCTCTTCTGGGCACAACTCTGCTTACAAGACAAGGGTGCTACAGGGCAAAAAACTGAAATAATAATGAGATTGCTGTTGCTTTGTTTGCTGTGCATAACCTCCAATGTGGCTGCCCAAATTCCCTATCAATAAGGGTGAACACTGAAGGTGTAAAGCTTACATCTGGCAGAGCTTCCAGGCTCCACGTGATCTACTTCAGAAAATCAGCATAGCTGCCTCAGGTCTGGAGGACATGCTGAAGTTAGACCCCAACTATCAGCAGAAAACCTTGCCTATTCTAAGGGCAGGTTAAAATCATTCACAATTCAGGAACAGCTACAGTCAGTAGCTGTGGGAAAGAGGGAGGTTTTAAATTATGTGACCTGGTTAAGCTGTTCCATCCTGCCACCTCCTGTATCCTCCCAGGGAGCAAGAAAAGGTTTCATCACTGTTTTGTTTGTCTGCTTGCAGTTTATTGCTCACATTTTGTGTTTTTAAGGAAAAAGATGGTGGCTGGGATGAGAGTTTGTTTGCCTTGTCCCAGCTGCTGTATTCCAGACAAGGTAGGAGAAGACAACTTTTCCAAGAGAAACTGCAGATATCCAGACAGGAAAGCTGGGCCATGCAAAAAGGGAGCAGGAGAGGCATAAAGCAGGAGACTGTGCACAGCCCATTCCTAACAGGAGTCTGTGAGAACAACATGAGGAGAGGGACCACATCCTGGGAACCCCACATTTCAGAACAACTTAATTCAGACCTGGAACAGGTTGGAAGCTGTTGGGGAAGCTGTTGGGGAAGCTGTTGGTATGACCCTCACAGAACAGAACACCTGAACAGACCTAATGGCTGGGAAGAAGGAAGAACAAGACATGCTTCCAAGTCCTTGACCTGGTCTGTCTCTGCTTTCCCTGTTCATGAGCTCAGAACCCCAGTATGAGAGAGACAAGGGCCCTTTGCATGTTTGCCTTACAGAAGAGGTGTGGAATTGGTACCTCAGTTCTGGCCAACAGTATTTCCTATCAACAGCAATTTTACTCTTCTAAATCTTTGTTTCATAGAAGCAACAAGGACTAAGAAGGAACTACAATGGTGGGGTTTTTTTGTTTTTCCAAACACTGAGAATCAGAAATAAAAGTGTTGAATTATTTTATACTGTTTAAGAGATTATAGAAAAAGTTGGATTATTATGTATTTCATATAAAATGTACTACCTTTTTATAACTCTGTCAACTTCACTTATAATTTTGTGATAAGCCAATGCTGTCTGTTCAACCATTGCAAACATCTCTCTAAGTCATCTAAACATTTCAATATAAAGGTAGCTTCTGTTGTTCTACTTTCTAGAACAAAATATTCCTTAAAGGATAAAAGTTTCACTAATGTGGTTTAGGCTACCTGGTCAGAGAAAGTGAAATTTGCCACATTTAATCATACTGTGGAGTTCACTGGAATGGTTCACCAAATAAGACATTACACCAAGAAAATAAAAGTTTATCTGGCTCCTAAATTGTTGCTTACCAGGCCAAATACAGTGTTTCCACTGTCAACCACTTGTATCACGTGGATTCCAGGAAACAAACTAAACAAAAAGTCCTGCACCTATTCTCTCACCCATGGAGATGTTTCTGAATACATTCACTGCATATTCTCCTGGCATTCCACCTGTTTTCTCACACCAATCATTTACATCTCCATGAAGAAATTACCATGCCATACAAAACCATATATCACTAGGAGTGTTAAATAGCAGAATCTGAGAGCATGCACATGATTTTTCTGTGGCAATTTTTACTACATCTCAGAGCAGTTTTTCAAGATGTTTGGATGCCTCAACGCCCTTTTCTGAATATTCAGCAGCATAATGCTACCTATTGAAATATATTGAAATGTTTTTTAACAACCTGCTTTGCATACCCATCTAGGATGCCTTTTAAAAACTTGTTCTTTTGCTATGGCACTTCAGAAGAAATGTAGCCATGCCAAGTTTTAGAACAGCACAGAACAAAATCCATTTCTAATCCCTCTTGCCATCCATATAATGACTGAAGATTTAGCTCAATGACTTATTAATATATAGACAATAGCCACAACCTTAATGTGACTGACTTTTCAAATACTCAGTTCCTGGTTTACTTACCAAAATCCAAGCAAAGCAAATTAAGACTCTGCATTCAACCTATTTCTTCTGTCAGATTTATTTTATTGTATTTATTGCAATCTATTTAATCAGAAAGCAAGACTCAGGCTTCTAATCTGTTAAGACACTGCTCAGTTACTGCTAGAAATCACATTTCCCCACACTGCAATTGCTCTGCACCTCTCAAAACTCTCTATCAGATAATAAATAGTTCTTAGACACACACACACGTGCATGTGCAATTACCTGCATAAATTCCCAAATAAAAGTTCAGGTCTAGATGTTCACTCTCATTTGTTCCGTTATTTCCATTGGTTGTGAGATTCAACTTTTCTTGATGATTTGCCCTGTGGAAATGCACACAGAAGATAACCATCATCAAATAAGCGTGTTTAGCTCTTTCTGGATTCAACTCTGTTGAAATCTTTAGTTCAAAAGACCTCATGTATCGATGCTGTCATGCATCACAACATGAAGAGATGCAATCACAGTCTACATTTAGCATAAAGTAAAAATTCTTTTCCCCCCCACAAAAGAAGTGGAAAACAGAGGAGGATCTGAACTTTTCTAGAGCATGTTCTATTCTGTTTCAATTAAACAAACAGCATTTGACTGAAAAGGCAGAAACAACTGGCTAGTTATTATCATCAACTTACCAGTAAGAAAGCCACCAGTCCTGGAGCACATAGGCCACCTTGAGCAAAAGAGGCAAATACAAGAATCATCTTACAAAATTAAAAAAGAAAAATTTAGAAAATTTAATTTCCTTGCTATTCTTTCAAGCTCTCTGGGAAAACATCACATATTCAGAAAAGTATGCCATCCAGTCTTTCAAGACCAGCAGCAATTTGCCAAGCACATTAGAAGGTGCTCTACAAAGAAAGAAGTTACCTTAAATTACCTTACATGTTAGCAAACTAAAGGAAAGCAATACACTTTAGCAAACAAAATATAGTAGCTCTTCCTAATGTATGTTAATTGAACATTAAAGAACTCATTTTCTCAGTTCCTAAATTTGCTACAAGAGATATTCCAAAATGCTTTTTGATTAACAAACTTTCTGATGTTACCGGTCCAGAAATTTGTGTTTACAGGAGATAATTACCAGAAACAGGGTTGAAGGAGGATGAGAGAGGAGAGGGAGGGAAAAACTCCAACTGCCACCTTCCTTCTGTGACAAGAGGTGACTACAAACATGTAACAGGGTTATTATCTCAAAATACACTTCTGTTCATGTGAATTTGAAGTTGTGGGCAGTCTACTACAGAGATTTGATCTTGCTTAACTACCTTTCCAACAGACTCAATTCAAGGACAAGCAAGAAGTAAGTAATATGTTAAAATATATAGATTATTTTTTTACAGCCAAGACAAATCATATCCATGAAATGAATTTGAACTTTCTCAGCAAGAAACAGAGAAAAAGGCAGTAAGGTATCTTCACTCAGCTTCCTCAGCTCACCATTGCTTTCAGTAAGTTTGCAAATAACTTTTCTGGCTTAAAAAAATCTTTTACATACCTGCTACCATCTGCATTACATAAAATATTTGCCTATCCTCTTCTTCACTTTCTCATTTTGCTAAACAGTGACCTTCCATCTAACTTTTTTTGTATAACCTGCACTTACCAACTGGTGAGTTGTTCTTTGAACTCTTCCGTCAGACTCTGTCCTACCATACTCAGTAAATCTGTTTACCCCCCTCAAATGGAAATATGCTGACTGTTTAGGTTTGGTAAACTCCACCTTTATACACCTTATGATTTTCTTCTCTTTTTAAAAAAAAGTACACTGGCTTATAATTCTTGTGTCATGCTGTCATCTAAACAATTACTTTAGTGAAGTATTAAAATTGTTGAAATAAGGATCAGTGCAAGACCTCTCAATGAGGTACCAAAATTATATGCTCACACCTGGATACACTACAAAATTATTAACAAACACCATGCTCCCAAACATTTTAGAGGAAACATTACAGCAACAAGCATACACTATATTAAAAAGAAAGAAAAAAAAAGAAATAAAAAAGGGAGAAAAACCCTTATAAACCCAAAACACATTCACATTTATATTATTTGCAGCTCCCAACAACTTACCTGTGCCAAAATATTAAACACTAAGAGTATAAAAATCACAAAGTAGTTTGCTCCTGCAGTGAAATATTTTCTGTAAACTTTGAAGCTTATTTTTCCTTCATGGCGACTCTCCTCTGGCACTGCAGCCAGTGCATTTTCACCCTGAAAGAAAAAGTAACACAGAATAAACCCCATCAACCTTGCAGTTACTGATTCAGACTAAGCCACTTGAAAGTCATGGCTCAGAATTAGCAAACAATTAAACAAGGAGATAAAGTGATTATGCATATAAAAACTTTAAATATCGAACTATAGCTATGACCAAAAAAATTAGTCTCAGTGCACTAATACTGAAAAATCTACTCTGCAAAGCAACACTGCAAGGATTTTATTTGGCATTGCATCACCAAATATAACACAACTTCATACATAGCTAGAAATATTTACTCTGACCTCTATCCAGGTTTTTCTTTTCTTATATCCTGCCTTCACTCCTAACAGCTCCAAAAATTAAGGCCTTTACTTGGGGAAGATTCTATTTTCGGAATGCAAGTGTGTGCAAACCTTCCTTTCCAGAAAAGTATTTAAATTAAATACTCCTCTGCAAGTATGCACCAAAATCAACCAACATATGCCCAGGACTTACAAATTATCTGTAAAATTCTAACTATCTCCTTGTAAATACCAACAAAGCATCTATTAATAGGGAAAACAAATAAAATGACAAATGGCAAATCATACTAAGCAAACAATGGATGGGGGACACTGAAAAACAGAGAAGGAAAGAATGATACAGGCATAAAAAAGGTAAAAGAACTATACAAATGAATAAAACTAGGATTTAAAAAAAAAAGTTTACAGTACATGCAATATAAAAACTAGTATCAGTTAAGTCGACATGTAATAGTTGATTTTGTTGCCACAAGACATGGCTGTACAAGAGCAGTGGAATCAAGAAACCTGAGAGATGTGAAAAGAGAAATCCAACCTACTCATCCATAAAAGGTGAGAAGTCTATCTTGGCTTTTTGTTTCTCTAGCCCCCCACACACCTTCCCACTTCTCTCCATCCCCATCCAACAGTCCTAATGCTGCTAAAATGTTTGGAACACCTCTACAAATTTAAAAGAATTTAAGACTGGAGTTGCCATTGGGACATGAACAGTGTAAGTTTACTTCTTTGGAGCATAAAACCATTCCTCAAAAAGGTATTAAGAAGCCCATAGTGGTTTTTTCTTTCTTTCTTTTTTAATCTCACTGCTTTTCATTACAGGGAAGGAACAGAAATAATATATACCCACAGCATAAAGGTGACAATCATCAGGGTCAGCACAAGCCTAGCAGGGTTACAGGGAGCCTGCACTGTTTGATGTGAATGCAAACACACCAGCAGAAGGCAACCTCTGGTACAGAAACTTTAGGGCTGCTTTTGCACTGTGCAGGCCAAGAGATAAGGAGGCATCTGGAAGTCACACTGGCACCATACAAACCTCCAACAAAAGGGCTGGAGAGAGCAAGGCAGTGGTGTCCCAGCATCACCCCCTCAGGGCCTGCTCAAGATCATGTGGGTATGTTTATGGGTGTGTTAATGCCAGCCATGCAAATACAGACTTTGCATAAAGCCACAGCTTCTACATGCACTTCCCAGAGCTCAGGATTTCAGGGAAAGTGTTAATTTCAGTTCAACACTGCACAAACACATGGAACCCACCCAATACAACGGGACTGGCCCTTGAAAGCATTGCTGTCAGAGGACAGGCTGAAAGAGCACGGTGTGGTGGCTTTGGTCACATACAAGGAATGCTCCCAGCATCCAGCAGAGCTGATGCTGAACTGCACAGACTGACCCTGCTGGGTTTGAACAGAGCCACGCTGAGCTGTGAGCTGCCAGCCAAGCACAGCTGGGCAGGTCCTCTGCAGGCGAGCTCTCACCTGAAAATGCAACTCAAAAATCCCTGAAATCCCAATGCTGCAGGGAAAGCCCGTATTGAAATTTAAGTTAAAAACCAACCAGACAAGAATCAAGACACTTCTATCCTTTGAGCACTCACAGGTGGTTGTTCCACAGCTCCATCTTTCTGTGAGTGGACAGACGAATCCTGGGACAAGACAGAGGACTCGGAGAAGGTTCGGTTCCGGGCAGACTTCAGGTTGGGGGTTCCTGGAACTGACGGCTGTTCTATCACCTCCTCATCTTTTTTCAAAAGGGAAGCAAAGTCGATGCCAGATCTCAGGAACTCTGCATAGGTACCTTTCCCCACCATTTTACCCTACAATTAATATAAACTTTTAGTATCTTCATTATACACTTTCCGTAAAGGACAATTTTTCTTATCTGTCCTTGCTACCTCTGGGGTTCTGCAGTCACTGGGCACACATCCCACTGCAGTAACTGAGCTGAAGCCTCTATGAATTCCTCACTTAGAGAAGCAGAAACAAGCTCTTTAAGCTCTGACCAGTTGCCTCGTAGCAGCTAACAGGGCCAACAAATAAATGGGATGAGAGCAGCCCCAGTTACAGCCAGGGGAGAATCATCTCCCTGGAGAAGTTGTGGGAGACAGCCAAGCCATGCAGCTTTAGGACAACCTGTTAAACCACATACATAACCACCAGTCTTTTTATATTGCTCCAGCCCAGGGGTAAACACCATCTTCATGTTCTGATCCTCACAGAGCCTTACAAGCAGCAAAGCTGACCATGTCCACATTTCTGTCAGCTCTACCACAAACTCATTTCTCAAGAGCTACTGTAACTTTTAAAGCAATCTGAATGGAAGGAAAAAGAGGGATAGTGTCCTTATTTACATCATCCTGACACATCAAAAGTCATTTCACATATTTCACTACCCAGCCTTAAAATGAAAAAGGGAAAAAAAGCCCCAACTGCAGTCCTTGCCTTTCCCCTCTGCCTCTGAGTATCTGGTACAACAAAGCTGGGAAGGAACCAGCTGCACTGAAGGCATGCTCATTCTCAAAGGCATCTGAAACTATTTCTCAGCCTTAATTTAAAAATGGATTTGTTGCAAAATTAACACAGTTCTTAATTCACACAGAAGTGTAAGAAACAAGAACAAAAGCAAAGCATTAACACAGTCTCAAAATTCTCTCACAGTATATTAAATTTGAAGCAAGGGAAGGCTAAAACTTTATTTCAAAACCAGACAAAATGTTTGAAGAAATAAGGATTTTTAATTCACAGCACATATTTAAAATACTTAAGATTATTTATATGCATGATAAAACTTAAAAACAGATTTTTCAGGGAAGGTATTCCAAGAAAAATCAGCTTATTAATAACTGTAAAACTTAAAAACCATATGTAGTCAAAAATAGACAGAAAATATATTTACAAACGGAAAGTAAAAACCTGACTGGTTTCTTTCCCTTTCTTAGATTAAAAAGGATAATTACAAAGTGTCTGTATAGACATCGAAATCACTTACATCCTTTAAAATGAGAATCTGACTTGCAGCACGGAGATATTGCAACTGGTGAGTGACCAAAACAGAGATCTTCTGGTGTAAGGCCTGACAAATACATCTGCAAAGAGATGGAAAGATTAATTAAAATTAGGTGTCCCAAAAGATTTTAGTTATTTCTGGAAACCTATTCAATTATTCAGTTCTTAAAATAAGTAGATGACCATGCTTACTAGATTTATGAAAAGTATATAAAAGCTTAACAAACATGCTCTTTATTTAACTTTTTAAGTTTTCAAAGTAGTGAAAAGAAATATAATTATTTCTGGTCTGGAAAAAAAGAGGAGGCAATAAGATATTTCAATAAAATTGTCTTAAATGTTCTTGTAACAAATGTACATGTCATAAGCTGAATTGTAAAGAGTGTTTTTTAAAAATTATACTAAAGGAAAGAGAAAGAAGGGCAAAGTACTGTGGAAAATTATGAAGAAATACAGCCAGTATAAGTAACTTCTTTGAGAGAAGCTTTCAGGCCAGCTCTAACACTGAGTCACAGAGATTTCTGGAGAATTAAACAGTACTACTGATTTAAGAAAAAAAAAAGCCACAACATTCCAAAATAGTCCATAAGTGTTTATTTTTCCAATTGGTTCACTAAGGCTTAGTTTCATCATCCATCTACTTTTAGAAGTACTGCTCTGTATAACTGAAGAACAACAGCCAGGTGAAAAGCCCAGTTCTAAGTGAATCATGATCTGACAGTGTGTGTCCCTTTCTCACTGATAACACAGAGAACCCATGGAAAGCCTTCTCAGGAGGGGATGTAACTGCTCTAAGGGTTCATACATCTGCTGGAGCCTGCTCAGCACTGCCACCACCTTTTTACCTGCCTTTTAAATGCCCACATAGTTCACCTTCCTACTACTCTCAAGAGGCACACTTTGTTAGACTGTGAGCACACTTAATCCATGACAGGAGGACAAACTGCTGCACAAACTCCAATCACCATTGCCACATTTATTACATTCCCATCTGCACACAGTCACACGAGATCCAGACAGAGAACACCCAAAGGTTCTCCAGCCTTTCTTGAGTACAAGAAAAAGCAAAATGAAGGGACTGTGAAAGTTGCATTCTCTTCCCCAACTAAGAATCAATTTAAACGTAGAAATGTTCCTGGCAGAAGTTAAATGGGTTCTTCTCCATGTTTAAGCTAAACAGAAATTTCAACATCCTTGAAAATGTATTCCAGGGACAAGCTACCCTCACCATTACAAAATTTTTCTCTGAAGTTCAAGTTTACATCCTTTGGTGCAATTTCAATCCATTATGTCTCCAAGGGCCCACAGACCAGTTCATTCCTGTGTACAAAGTCCCTTCATACTTGGAAGTCCTTCTCCTCCAGACATGAAAGGAAAGCAAATACAAGTAATAAAGAAGTCTCCCAAATAGACTTTTCTTTTAAGTTGCAAATAGGTTTCTTTCTTTTTTTGCCTCCCTGCCCTGGACACCTGAATGTTCTTGACCACCTGTACTGGAATATGAAGCTGGGCTATACATTTTTTGAAAAATTGAACAAAATTGAAACATTATTTCAGCTGAGACCTTACATGTACAAAACATAAGTATTATTTTACTTGTACTGCCACATATAGTCATAAATCCCAGGGTGCCATTTCCTTAACAAGAGCATGACATTGCTGAGTCCTACTGGATTTGTGATCTGCTGCTCTCTACACCTCCTCTTCCATGTAACTACCACACTACTGATCCCTGCTCAGGAGTTCATGGACTCAACATTTTGCACTTTTCCCTGCTGCATGCATCCATTAATTCACATCCTGTAGCAAAGACTTCACAAACACCTGTCTGTCTCCAGAATTGCCTTAAGCATTGCCTGGTTTTCTATCACCTGAAAATGTACCATCAATGACCTGCATACATGATCAGAAATACCACAGTCAGGACAGACCCCTCCAGAAATCACACTCTTCCAATTCAACAAAAATAAGCAAAGAGAATTTTAAGTTAACAAACATAAGTAACAGTATACTATAATCCATTTTAAAAACCCATTGCACTTTGACAGCAAACTGCTACACAATTAAAAAAAATTAGCTTGAGCTTTGATAGTGCAGAGCATGAAGCAGGAGACACTGAGAAGGGGGCCTACAACAACACAGTGCTCCCCTGTGCAAAGGGAGAGTCTTCTCACTTTGTGCATACAAATCCTCATTTGTTCTTCCTTCCCTATCAGGTTTGCTTTTCTTTGAGATGAGTTTTTCTTTAATCTTTTTTAAGTTTTTATCTCCAAGAACCAGCTTTCTTTCACCTCTGCAAAATGCCTCTTCTTTAATGATTCTACTTTCTTCCTTACCATTCTTTTTGGAAGTTCACATGCAAGTTTAACTTTACTCTAGTTAATACTTATATTCATTTCAATGAAAATAACCACTGAAATTAAATTAAAGCACATGCAGAAGTGCTCACAGGCATAAAGCCTTTGTTATATTCATTTACTTCCTATATTTGTTTTCCTCTCCCTTCCCTTTAAATTTAAGTAGTTTAGGGAGAACAATCTCCCAGTCAATTTTGCACATTTCAAAGTTTACAATTTTTTTTTTTTAAAAAGTGTGCTATGCTTGTCAGAGACAAAAAACCCACCCACCCTACTCATTCTGCTATGCTGTCTCTATTTCTACTCTGCTGCTTCTGTTTCTATGCCTACCTTGATAATCATTTATCTCCATCTCATGGCAAGTCCCAGTCACACATTAATATGACTGGTCCACAAAATCCAATGACCTGTTCCAGGCACCAGGTAGCACTGGATGGCTGGAGAAAGTATAAAAGCAAACATAGAGAGATGCTCCCTTTGGCACAAATTTCCAGCTTCCAGAGTCCTTATACTAGAAACTTTCTGGGGCAGAGATCTTGGTGTTTAAGTAGATCTTTGTGAATTTTTTCTATGTGAATTCTGTCTGATACTAGGAATGATGTGCATGCCACTCCCTAAAACCATCACAACTTCAGGTCTGATTTTAAAAGATTCCTAAACTGTCCTGCAACTCTGTCTACTCTCACAAGCACAGAGGAGGAAGAGAAAGAAATCAGGCTGATCATCAACGGAGACTGGCACACAGCTCCTGTCACTGGAAGAGATACAAGGGAAGGAACAATACCTAGAGAAAAGCATGCCTCAACAGACTGATGAAATATAAATCTCACTGTTAAAAACATGATTTTTGAGTCAATACCACTGCTGGGGACACAATTTAATTTCTATCTAAAGGTGATCTGGAACCATATCATCTATAGCAATAAATAGATAAACAGGGAGAGTAGGAAATTCCTTGGGATCCAAGTGCAACTGCATGATTTTCTTAAAAATCACAGGCTGTTCCAAACTTCACCATACAAAGAAATGTGCTACTGGATCTGTGATGGCTGTCCCTCATTTTGAAACTAGGTCTCAAAATACCAGATTTCTTTAAAGTTAATGAAAAGCTATTTTTATTTAAATAAATATAAACTAAAGGCATATTTTCATATGCACATACAAACATGTAAAAAACCATAACTATACTGGCAACCTTCCACTGGAAAAAGGCTGAAGCATGCCTACTAGTAACTATCAAGAGAAAATGAAAAAAGGCAACAAATAATACAAAAATATGAAACCTTCAGTTTATACCTTCCATGGTCCCAAGGAATCTGACCAGGAAAGAGGAATTAATTCAAATACTGGCTTTATCTGCTCCATCATCCACAGAACAACTTGTCTGTATCACAAAGAAATTCTTAAGAGCCACAATCCCCTATTAATAATATCATGGTCTGTTCTCCCACTGGAGCTGTGCTACTTGCATTCTTTCTCATTTGTAAAGTATTTATATATTTCAAACTGCTTACTGCAGCAGCTGAATTGAACACAGGAAAGCAGCCAATGTAATGAACCAGCCATCCACATGCCATAGCTTTGGGGAATTATTAGGAACATACCTATCTTTGATGTGAACACATAGACTAGACACTTGTAAAAAAAAATTAAACTTTAACATAAAATTTCAAGAAAAAAAAGACCAAGTGAACTGAACAATATCCACTTCAGATTCTCATTAAAAAATCCTGTTTCTTCCATCTCGTCCATTGTTTTAAGCCTCGTGGTTTGGACTCCTGGGGGGGCAGCCTGCATGAAGTGGTGTTTTGGACATTCCTCAGCACCATGTTCTAAGAAATCATTCTTGCCCAAGTGCTCTTGGTCTTCTCCACATTTCTAGCACTATTCAGGAGCATTAAAGTACATGCCTTGCCTTGTTTTTCAAAGCAACTTACTGAACATAATGCTCCTCCCACCACCCCCAGCACCTTTACAGCTTCCATGAAGGCCTCAGAAGACAACTTCCTTTTGTAAAAAATCCTCCTTTAAAATCTTGTGCAGGGAGGCATCACTCAGTTTTCTTTCCCACTACCACTCCACCCAGTCCATTTTCTCAAAAATGCCTTCATTCTACTTTTATGCGTTTTGCTCAATCTGATCTGGAGTCAGAAGGAAAAAATGAAAGTACACAACAACCCCAGCTACTTTTCTGAGTTTCAAATTCTCTGAGATAACCTCCTTATTCCTCCTCATCTTCACACACTTATCAGCAAAACACATGTTGTGCTCACAGTGCAATGGCTTCTATCTCCTTTATGGTTTTGCGCATGCAAAAAAATCCACACTTCCAGTTTAGCAGGAGAATGTGAATGCTGCCAATGTCACAGCTCACATGAAAAGCAGAGTAAGCTGAAGAGGCAAGCCTGACCTCCTTCACAAGGCAACAAGGTACTTTCTTGTCTCCCTCTTCATGAAGAGACCTTAAGACTTCAGGGAGAGACAGGTTAACAGCTCAGGTGTGTGCACTGTCAGAACTCAGGCACTGATACAGTCAGATGCTGGAGTTGCAGAGAGATCTTGTGCAGAAACAGAAAAGCAGCAGCTGAAGCCTAGAAAGCTTCAATAGGCACTAAAGGAATTTGACAGCATATGTGAACTACAGAGGTGATGAACTCCATCTATCAGGTATGGCAGGTGAAAAATGAACGTAAAGCCCATGCATCATAAAACTCTGACTCCACAGTAGCTGACAGAAACAAACAGAAACCTTTTGAATACATTAATAAAATAAAGTAAAATGTTAATGGGGTTTCAGAGAGTCCAGATTTGAAACTGCAAACAACAACAGGATATATGATTTTCAAATTTAGATACTAAAAGCTTCCCTGTATGGCGAAAAAAGAACATACATGCCACTGCTACTCAATGTAATTTCTATGACCATTTCTGCAAGATTTCTGCAAGTTTTTATGATTATCTAGGGGTGGACAGGAGAGAACAATAGTAAAACCAAATTAATTCATGTATTTGGAGCACAGAATTCAAATGAGGAAAGCATGCTAAACAAAGACATTATTGAAGGTCTCAGCCAAAGACCACTGAATTCCATCAACAGTAAATTCCTTCTAGTAAATTCTAGATGATGCCTTTTAACATTGAGAGTTGCTAGCTCCAAAGAAGCAAGGACAAAACACTGGCTGGGACTATCCAGATTATTCTCATACTCACCTATGTGCCTTGATTTGACAGTTTCAGAGAGAGGGAGAAGAAGAAACTCACTGAAAAGGGAACCTGACTTCTAATGAACACTCTTCCTGTTTCTTTGGAAATGGGGGAAGGTCCAGTATCCCTCTCTTACATGGTAACCTTGTACATTTTCTTTCCTTCTATTTCTGCTCTCTGCAGTCTACTCTGCAGGCCACATGATCTGTTTCATCTCCCAAGAGAAATTTCAACAATTCAAGAACCAAAATGAAAAATTACTTAAGAATCTAAGACAGTTGTGTCCTCTCCTTTAGCCAGTTAAATTAAGTGCTGATTACTAGCAAGTAAAGTTGTAGCAAACTAAGAAGCTGTTTAAAATCCCACCCCATTATATTCTTCACTCAGTACTAATATTCATAAACTCCACTATTCATAAATCCCAATGCTCATGTATGAAATTCAACACTTTCCTCAAGAAAATTCCCTTAAGAATAATTCTATTTATAATATCTTCAAAACATATTTTTACAGGGCTTTTAAAAATGAAGAACAAAATCAACGAAACACAGAGGGGAAAAAACCCCTGTATCTATCAATTACATAAAACAGGGGAAAAACAAATCAGAAAATGAATGTACTAAGTTTTGTGAAGAAATCCATCTCTCCAGAAATGCTTGCTCAAGTTTTTTGATAAGGAATTACACTGAAATAATTGCATTTTAAATGAAAATACAGTGGTAACATACTTTTCAAACAGATGTCTTCCAACTTCAGCATCTACTGCACTCAGTGGATCATCCAAAAGATAGATGTCTGCATCTTGATACACAGCTCTAAAAGGTTTAAAGAAATGTCAGTATCACAAAGTCTTACATTAGTTTACTTTAGTCACTGGAGTCTGACAACTTATAAATTTTAGAAACAGCAAAGAACACTCACCTGGCCAGATTTACACGGGCTTTCTGTCCCCCACTCAGAGTAGCTCCACGATCTCCTATTACTGTTAGGTCACCATTTGCCAATAATTCCAAGTCCTGTGAATGTGAAAGAACAGATAAAAATATTTTTTTAAAATAATTTTAACTTCAAAGACCAACAAAGCTGTTTCAATATTACATTTTCTTACTTGAAATGTACTAACATCTCACATTAAAATATAAAGTTTCATACTAAATGTAGTATCTCTGGTTACTTTACGACTCTATACCTTCAGCAAAAGGTAATTGAGAAAGCAGAAAAAATAGATGAGATCCTAAAGTTCACTTTTTCTACTGCTGTGTCAGAGGAAAGTGCACTACTATCTTTAGTCTTACAAAGAACATTTACTGGTGATTCAGAAAATCCAATAAAATACTAAAAAGTCTAACATTAATTTATTAGTTTTTATTAGAACAAAATAAGCTGTCATAAAAAATAAAACCTGAACTATTATCAGTAAGTTATTTTGCCAATGTCCCTAAAACCTGCATTGTTTTTATTCTTATTGCAATGTATTCAGAAAAAATAACTACAACATTCATCACACAGATTTGGTTAATTTGGGAGCTCAGGACTGTGGATAAGACAACAAAATTATACAGTGTTCCATGTCACATTATTGTATTTCCTATTCAGGAAATACGGAAGTTTTACATTAAGCTACAAAACATATTTTGCAAGCTTATTCACTGCTTTTATAAGACACATAAATTTGCAAGAAAACTATGAAAGCAAATCTACCCATCAATATGAAGTGGGGATTTTTTTAATGTTGTTTGCTGTCTTTTAAAGTCATTAAAACCTTAAGTTTAGACAACAGCACGAGTGAATATCAGCAGGAGATACTAAAACTCTGTCTGCCAAGTGTAACAATCTTGCAAAAAAGGTTCATTACAGTAACAATCTGCTTTTCACCTGTGTCGCTGCTGACAGAAATATCATAGCATGCTGCACAAAACCTTTTTAGCTGCCAAGCAAAATGTCTGTTTCTTGACAAATCTGGCTTAATCCTCTTCTATATCTCATGTCACAAACTCCTTTATACACAAACCTTTCAAATACATTTTTTTCATCAAACTACTTGGGTTCAGCAAGTTCTCCAGTATATAGCCCTAAGGTTCTTTTGATAGCTGTTGGCAATGAATAACACACAGCAAACATGGCATTTATTTCAAAGGAAAGCATACAGGATATTTACAAAATGAAAGTCACAAAGAGTGCTAGCTAGATCATTTGTTTTCTGCCTCTTACTGCATTTGCACAAACCCCTACCATAATACACTTGAAAAGGGCTAAAATGCAATTATGAAATGAAGTAATAGGGAACAGCTTTTCCCAAATTTGTCAGTGCTTCACATATGCTATACCTCCCCCTAGTGTAAGTTTTGGCAGTTAGAAGAGGAGGCTTACACAGGGATGGCAAAAATAATTACACATATTTCGGATAAGCAACAGGGGTTATTTCACATGCTACTTATAACAATCAATTCCATATATTGTACATTGCAGCACACACACTAAAATAAAAATAACAATCATGAGAAGAAAATACACAGAGAAAGCCTTACCTTTTTCAGAGCACAGACTTGTAAGACTTTTTCATATTTTTCTTTCTCATACTCCTTGTCAAACAGTATATTACTTCTCACAGTGCCAGAAAACACCCAAGGCTGCTGTGAAACATAGGCAATTCTTCCAGTAACATTTATCAAACCTTTGTCTTTAGGTAGTTCACCAAGCACAGCACTTAAGAGCGAAGACTGGAAAAGATTTTTTAAAAAAATAAAATAAAAATTAGAAAGTTAGGCTGCATGAAAGGCATCACATGAAAGACATGGTGTTTACTGGCACAATGGCCTATTTCACCCTGTCACTCAAAGTAGTGCTAACACTAGAAAAGCACTTGTACCCTTTTCATGGAGTCTTGAAGCAGCACACAAAGTACTGCTTAGCTCCACACATCTCCTGCCCACCCAGAAGGACATCAGACTGTCTTGAATGCCAGCATCTTGATGTGGAATGTGTGATTATACACATTAAGGAACTGTACATTTTCAGGTTTCTAGTTTTCACATTTAATAGACTCAAAAGCCTCAAGAAACAGTGTAAATATTAAGACTTACCTTTCCAGCTCCTACAGGACCAATCACAGCCAATAATTCCCCTCGTCTGACAGTAAACGAAATTTGTTGAAGTGCTGGGGTTTCTAAACTCTGGGGATTAGAGAAAAAGTTAAGATTTCTCAGTAAAGAAATATAAATCATCAAAATAAGTATTTAGAAACAGAAAGCAATGTGCATACATCACTATAAACTACCAGTGTATATACCCACCATATTTTCAGGCACACTGCTTTTGCCCTTCCAGTAATTCACAAACACTTTTAAAAGACCCTCATCCTTTACCACAAACATGCAACACAGATAAAACAGCATTCAAGGAATAAGGAGGCCAAAGGCAACAGAAGCAGTGCTTCCTCAGAGCCCCCAGATCTGGGTGGCAGCCTCAGAAACAGGAGCTCCATGCTGGCCACCACGGTGGCATTCCCTGCCCCAGCACGATGTGCTCAGCGACTCCGAGCACACAGACAAATGAGGGGCTCAGGAAAGCCCTCAGGAAAGCCAGGTCTGTGTGTGCTCCAGTCAAGGCTCTATCCAAAGTAAAACCAGATAGATGCTGTTTGATTTTACACAACTTCACTTTGAATACTGGGCATTCTCACAGACTTTTCATGGACAATGTAGCGGGCTGTTTGTGTGAAAACGTTCTATCCTAGGATTGTCTGTTTAATATTCCTTTCTAGAATGCCTTTTCTTTGCAAATGAGCTATTCTCCAACATATTTTGCACCTCTGTTATCAAGGTTGCAAAAATGCCTACTTGTGGAAAAAATGATACTCAGGTCTTTAGCAGCTATGCTATACAGCAATTTCTAAGGACCTGGTGCAGCTCCCTCTCATTAAAGCAAAACACCTTTGTAACAGAATCTGCCTTTACATCTATCTTCACCCACACTAAGCATGACAAACACTAAAACGCAAACAGTAAAATATATGCATTAAAAATACCCCAAACATCTCCTTTCAAACTTTGATTAAAGGAGCAAACAAAAACCCAGCCTTAAGCTCCAAAAACAGAAGAGCAAGGTTAAGAACACCTTAAAATCTCCAGCCACCTTTTGAAGTTCAAGTGGCCGAAGAGGCCACCACCTAACTCCACACAAAAGATGACACAAGACAAAAGAGTTCTGGGACTGCAAAAGGAGGAAGCCTGCAATTCATTTCAAGTTTTTTTGGGAAGAAACAGAAGTCCAGTATCCATTCACACCTGTGACAGCTGGGATAACACCCTCGTGCTCACTCGTGCCGGGAGAAATCCCAGGCAGGCAGCCCTGCTCCCGGAGCTCAGGAAGCACCGCGGGGGTCTCATGAGATCCTCACGTTTCGAGAAGCTGAACTCAGCTCCTTGTGCAGCTCTGCTAAACCATTTTTGCTGCTATTTAAATTTCCACAAGGTGGCACCAACGGGATTTTTTCCTTCTCTCGGTACAACCCCATCACTCGCCCCAATCTGCATCTGACCACCAAGTTGATTCCTCTGTCCAGAGTACACAGCTCAGGTGCTCACTGGTGCTAAGGTGGGAGAACTCTACCAACTTATGGCAGCCAAAGGTTTTCTCTTTTTTAATACAGAGTTTGTAGAAAGAGAAAATATCTCTTACTCAATCAATGTCTATATTGGCAATAAATAAGCTTTCAGACACACAGGCCCTTCTTCAGACCTCTTCAGGTTGTGCTCCTGTATTCACAAAAGTGCAAAGACATTTCCTCCTACGTTTATATTTTAAAAAAATATAAAATGTAAGAATATTACAGAAAAAAAAATGTTAAAGTTTTTAAACTAGTACTGCCATACATTAAAGCAGTACTGGAAGATACCACAGAGCCTTACACAGAAGTAGTACTTCAAGCAAACAGCACAGCCAGACACACCTAAGGGGCACAATATTTTTTGCAAAACAGCTTTCCTTTTAATTAAAGACAATTTGTCCTGAATTCATCACACCTATTTTTAGACACTAAACTGAGGCAATTAAATTAGAGCACAGACTATATTGCAGCGAAGTTCACCTGACAGCTCATTACCACAAATACCCCAGCTCCCCTGTGCCCTGCCAGCCTGCTGTGTCTCTAACTCCCCTCCTTCTGCCTAACCTTGCATGGGTTGTTCATGGGACTCAGCTATCAGAAAATTAATCTCATTAGAAGTGATTCATTTCCTATTGCTTTATCCCTCTGAACTGCTCCACCACAAGGTCATACAAACCAGCATTAACAACCTGCATAAGGGAGGCAACAGACACAGAACACAAGGACAAGAGGACACAAGAACGATCCCTTCAGGGGTAGCAGCTCCTGAGGTGAGCTTGGGCAGACCTTACATGTCCTACAGACAAGAGAATTAAATAGCTCTGCCCACCTAAGAGATACAGAGATCATATATTGCATATTAGTACTTAGGCTTCTCATGTAAGGACTAAATTACAAGGGATAAATTTGGCCTCTGTTCAAATACTGAAATTTTAAATCTGAAGTTGCTCAGTTGAGCAGACAGGCTGTTCTGTAAGCTCAAGAAACATCAGTAAAAAGCTGTAGTGAATGATTCCCAGTTCCATGCTGGTATCAGACTAGCCTGTGGTACTCAAGATAATACTTGCCTTACAAGTAAAACAAGAGTGTGACCAGAAATTAATTGGGTTTTATCTTTTAGGAAACTGTAATACACCATGTTAGGCTGTTTGCCTAAAAATGCAGCTAATAATCCCTTTTTTACTTCAAGTGATTTGTGGGATGTTTGTTGGTTGGGTTTTTTTTTGTATCACTTTTGGCACACAATCTCTAAAAATTAAAAAAAATTATCATCCAGCTGTACAGTGTACAGACATCCCAAGTGTCTTGAGAAACCTAGTCAGGGTAGCAAGCTAAGCCTGTTACTTGACAAAGGATAACATATTTTATTATTCTTTTCATAACCTGTCTCTATCAGAACTTACTGCTTTTTCAGTGAGCAATTCTATTAAATTATTTTGCATCATTGTAAGAGTATATAAGAGAAACATCCTGAGCAGATCCTAACAGTACTGAGAGCACTGTTCTCCCATGCACATTGCAATTAAATATCAATAATGAAAGTTACATTAACAGTTTTGTGGATGGCTTGTTGGTTTGGGTTTTGGTTTTTTTTAATTGAAAGGAAACCAGTAATTCCAGTCATGCTACCCTGCTTTATGCAATATAAACAACTCATGGAAAAAAAAGATGTTTTATGGGCACATTATGCAACCATCTCCTATAAATTGTTAACGGTGGTACCAAAGTCAGTTTGAGAAGAAAACAAAGATTTAGCAATACACTGCATTTTGCATTAGATTGTTTTCACAATCAAGTCTTTCATATAATTAATTTTTAAAAAGTTGGTCAATGCCTCAGAAATATTGATGTCACAGAGAACTCTGAGAAAGTAAAGCAGAATAAAATAGCACTTTTCTTTTACAGCTGAGGAGCAGTAGGTAGATCCTCTCATATGTTTTCACACATGATCTTCCTTGGGTCACAGCACAGGTAGGGGAACATGGTTCAGAAAGGGAAATATGTGATGTCTTATTTGCATTACATTTATATGAAAAGTCATTTTTAGAGCTTCCAGCACTTGCAATGGAGACTGAAGTCTCTCTTGTGTGAGGATACTGGCAGGTTGCAATAGCACCAACAACTCATCACAAATTGCTGCTTACCAAAGCAATTAAAGTTTTAAAGCAGAAACAGTCAATCTTTGCCTTTCTTACATAAAAGACATGTAACAAATTTATCACCTACTTATTGTCCCTTGTTCTAGCCATTTTGGTGAGTTTGGTGCATTTCAGGCAGACAGAAAATTTGCAGCTGAACAATCTCAAAATACAGAGCAACAAATGTGTGCTGACTCGTCTCTAAAGCTTTCAAATCTGTTATGAGAAGCATAATTTTATATTGGTTCTAATGGACTGATCAAGCATTCAGTTCACAGAAAAAAAAAAACACATAAGGCCCACTTTGCTGTGCTGTCTGTCCTTAATTCCAATTTAAGTACCTCAGCCACAATACAGTGCTGCTTAATAAACAGAGATATTTTCCCAGAGAAACGCAAAGTATTTAATTTAGTATAATATTAAGAAATAGCTACTTTTAAGATGCACTTGATAGTGTTTTCAGTACCATTCTATGGAGTTAGCTTAACATACTGAAGGGATTCTCAAACACAAAGGATGGAATACAAAATAGCAGCACATTATACATACACACACTGCATTTTAGACTTCAAATGTTGGCAGCACCAATATACTAAATATGTAAGTAAATTTACCTTATCCCAATAGCAAGTCAAATCTTGGACATGAAGAATGACATTTTCATTACTGCCATGCAGCTGTGGCTTGAAGTGCGAGACCTCATCAAGCATCAGAAAGTTCTGCAATAAAAGAAAAGCAGAGGATTTTGCCTAATGTGAGACTGAGATTGGGAAAGGAACCCAAACACGTTTTTGGAAAGCAGCATACAGGACATTAATTATAGGGTTGCAAAAAACAACCAGGAACTGATCAAAGAATTACATTTCCAAAGCAATGCACAACTACAACAGTGTACCTCTAGCTAGCCAGCTCTCCCTCACAAAAACCTCCAAACATGCAGATTTAATAGGAAAAGACTCAACAATCACGCGCTCAATAAAGAATTCCAGAAAGAAATGGACCTTAAGAACCTGTCCTGTCTTTTCCTTGGATAACTAACAACTTTTAAAATTGTTTAACTCCCTCTTCCCACGCAGAAGAGGTGAAACCCTCACTACAAAACCTTCTCATTCCACTGCTTTGATGTCAAAGTTCATGTTATTTCATCGGAAGAACGATGAGGACACAGTAAGCAGCTGCTGTTAAGCATTCTTCAAGTGACCAACAGAAGACAGAACACTGAGTGTTTCCTCATTTTAAAGTCCAGGACACTAACAAAAAAAGAAACCTGCTTACATCTGCATAACTGGCTCACTGCAGTTTCACTATTACACTTCCATTCTACATTACATCCCAGACAGCAAGCCTTTCCTTCCATTTGCATAAGCATGCACTTTATACCACAGCCACACTTCAACCACACCTTGCCTGATGCCAGATTATAAATAGCCCACACATATTCAGAAAGGGGCTATTTCCACAGAAAACTTTCAAGGATAACAGCTACCATAGTTTTACAACAAAACTCAAAAAATTCTTGTAAGATTTGACTCATGGAGTCTAAGGACTGTAACAGGCAGCAGCAGACAGTATTTTGGGAAGAGAAGGAAGGTCTTGATCATAGAAGCCAAGACTGGTTAACAAGTACTTAGCTAAGAGTTTGCAGATGTGGGATAGCTGCTGAAGACTTACAGAAAGCAGTAGCTTAGAGGAAGCAAGGGGAGGATGTCAGGAGCCATGGGACGTCAGGGAGAGTACTAGGCCAGGCTTTTTCAGGCACAAAGGTACTGCTCAGACTGCAAAGGGCAGGTATGGTCACAGAGAGTGATGAGAAGTCAAGCACTTTAACACAGCAGTCCATGGTGTACAACACACCCTTGTTCTGCTAGCACCAGACATCAGCACCACCAATGCTCGTTCTCAGTGAATTTGGGTCTTCACTCCATTACTGAAAGCAGCCACCAGACAGAAGCCAGGGCTCACACCTGTCCTCCACAGATGACAGGGTAGTGCAGCTGAAATATGAATCCTGCATCTCCCATGCTTTGTCCTTCAGATCCTAATCCCAGCAAGTCTGTGCACACATTCCTCTTACTTCAGAAACATCTCCACCACCTCTTTGCCCTGTGCACTCCTCTCCTGTATCTCAGCCTGCGCCACAGAGCGTGCCACGCTTTTTGTACCTGCGCGTGCAGCAACACGTTCCGCTTCCCAAACACGTTATTTCATCACAAATCCCAAACTGCACAACCAAAACAAGGCTGCATCTGTCAGCAGCCTTAAGGCAAAGGCGGAGAAAGAGAAGGAATCCAGCCCCTCCAGTCAGCAGCGCTACCTTGATGCGCCGGATGCTGATGAGGGACTCGGACACTCTCTCGACAGCGGCAGGGAAGAAGAGGGTCACTGTGAGCCTCACTGCTCCGTACAGGGACACTGCTGCGAACACCCTGCTCGCTGAGATGACGTTGCCCAGCAGCACATATGCCAGGAAAGTCATGAACACTGTTATTTTGCTTGCCACAAAGAACGAGGCTAAGTTCAGTCCGCGAAGGTAGGAGCTTTTCATAACCATGGCGATCTCCTTCCTAAAAATGCAAAACATAAATAAGTCACATTAATCTCTCCCATTACTGCTACCCTCAACAATAGGATGAGGGAAACCCCCTCTCAGGATTTTACTTTCATATCCTTTCTCCTCCCCTTGCACCACACCAACTCATATGTAAGCAACTGTGAAGAAAATATGTTATAGGGTAAATAACAAAACAAAACAAAACAAACAGACAAACAAAACACAAAAAGAAAAAAAAACAAAAAACCCCCGAAAAAAACAGAATTTAAGAGGCTTGGAAATTCAGAGGAGAAATTCATTATATTTAATTTCTTAATAGCTATAGAAAAATAATTATTTTTCAGAGACAGAAAACTAAAGTATTGTTTTTTTTTTCTCTAGTCAAACTAGTATTTTAATTCAGATTCTAATCTGCTTCAAATATTTTTGGGTTGCATGCACTAGCAAAGGGGGAAAAAAAAAACTGTATAAAGGCCAAGCAGCCACAACTTCCTTATCCTTCCAATATCAAAATCTGGTCGAGTTCAGTCACAAAACTCATGACCAGACCAACACATACTCTGCAGTCGAAAAAAACAGGGCAATTTCTAGAAGATCAAGAGTTTGCCCATGGCCCAAGTATCTGCCATTATTTAGCTCCTCAAGCTGTATCACAGGATTTAGAGTATTTCCTTTCATCTCAGTCTAAATCCTTCCCAATTTGGACCCTGCTCCTGGCTTCTTTTGCTCTAGGAATTCTAGTTCATAAATTAAGAAAATACTGATCTGTTAGGCCAATTGTTCTGCCAGTCACTGCCCAAGCTAAATAGTGATTGAAGCACTGCACAGACACATAAGTCTCCCTCCAGCAACTGAAAGGCTGCTGATGCATTTGTTCTCAATTTCCATTTCAGTTAAATTGCAGTTTCCACTTCCAAATGACTCATCAAGTCCAGTCCTCAAAATGTTACTGCACTATCATCTACTACAATGTGGATGCTACCAGGCTTACCTCCTTATTAAAATAAACATCTTTCTTTACCACGGGAGCCACAACAACTTACTCCTTCTCCATATACTCTACTTTTGTCTACTTAATACTATCAAATACAAAATCCTGAAAGAGTTCCTAATTTCTCTTTCCAAATATTCTGGCAATTCTTAGAGAAAATTTTAATTTTTATCACCTTCCACCTGGAACTATACATTAAGATTAGAAGCTCAAGTTGTGATCATACAATTCGACGTAAATTAAGTAACCACTTAATGAAGAAAAGGATGCAGGATGCACTACTGGAAAACTAGTTAAGCAACTTTCCCACTATACTTGCCAAATTGGCTGAACTGACAGACTTTTAAAGAGTTTCAAAGACTTATTTTTTCAGCTTAAGGGTTCACAATCTCTGATCTCCTCTAGAGTACAGAGAAGGAACATTTGTATGTAAACTATTTGAATTGGGTCTAATTCAATTACTTCTACAACCCTGGATGAAACTCTTTTCCCACCCTTTAATAATCCTTAATAATCCTCTCATTATCTGTGGATAATCGGCAAGTTTTTTGTGCTACTCTCCATAAATACCAGATAAATCACAGCCTACCTGCAGGCTGAATATAGTATATTCTATATTATACTGTCTTGAGGCACAAACTTACATAAAAGGAAACTTATATAGACCAACACAAGAAAAAAGAGCAACACGGTTCAAGAAAGGAAAGAGAGCTCAAGATGTGTTCTGGAAGATCTTATTTCTTTCCAGCATTGAACATGAAGCCTCTAATCCTAATGATGTGTTGAACTTGGGAATCTAAAATTTAGTGATGTGAATACACCCACTGAGGAAGCTTTCAATAAAGAAATATCTTCTCCAGCTCCATGCAAGACAGCAAAATAAAGCTTCCCATCAGTCACTAACATTCAATCAGCACAGGATTCTATAATCCAACAAAGGAAACAATTATGTGCATGGGAAGAAACATCTCAGGGAACATTTGCAAGTTTGCAAGTCTGCACATGGATGTAAAGGAAAAAAATCCTTTTAAGAAAAGGGTTTACAAAATAAAACATTTAAAACAAAAAAGTCAGATAATCTGCAGCAGGATAACAATCTTCTATTCATACGTTGGAGAGGGAGATGACATGAAAATCAGATTATAAGAAATATGCACCCAAACTCCTACAGTCATCCTTTAGCACTGAATGTTGCTACAGTGCCAAGTAAAAGGGCAAATACTGACTGAAAATCAAATTTATTAATATGTTTTAATCTGATGTCAAAGGACCTCTGAAATGAAATGTCTTAGGATACCAAACTCAGCTGGCCTTGCCAGTTGAGTAACAAGGGAATTTCTGATCTGCTGTCTTTCTCCCCTCTACCTTTCCCAGGTGGCCTGAGTAATATTTAAAATGCATAAAAGGAAGCAGTGAACTACATTAGGATGCTGTCATTTGGGACAGAAAGTCAGATCCCACATACTTCTGAGAATGGAAGTGTCTCCTTGCTATCAGTTTACAGAACTGGGAGGATGAAATTGCTGCATTACAACCTTATTAAGTGCTCATTTTACATAGAACAATTATAGAAAGCATAAAAAAGTCAGAATTGTCAGAGTTTGGAGGATTTTTTAATTTTTTATTCCCTTGGAATGTATCTTCATTCCTCCACTCTTGCTATATCAACTTATAAAATAAAAAGCTCAGAAAGTGCAAGTAAGCTGCATTTTAAAGAACTAAAAGTAAAGCACTCATGCACATGTAAAAACTGGAAAATTATACTGATCATACATCAAGCTGTATCTGTCCAGGATTACCTTCTTAAACCATTCACAAGTTCTGCAAATGATTTTTCCCAGGCATACATCTTTATTATCTTCATACCGCTTATCACTTCATTCATGGTCCTAATCCTGACATCTGTTAAGGCAGCTGTCTTGCTTCTGAAAAGAGGACAAAGGAAAAATTCTCAGATTCCCAAAAGAAGACAATTTATGATCACATAACATATTTATGAAGCTTTTGCTTTTATTTGTAAAGACAATTCTCAGAATTGTAATTGCATTAAAGGGCTTTGCAGAAAATAAAGTGTCTTAAAGCTGACACCCAGCAGACAGACTTGGTATGTTTGTGTTCCTGGTTCTCAGGGAACTGTGGGCTGATTCAATGTTCAGAATTATACATCAGTTTCTGCAAACACACAGTATTCCCTAAACCTATTTGTGTACCCAAAAGGCCACAAATGAAAACACTCACAATTATTACATTTAGAACTAAACAAAAATCAGAAAAGTACTTTTAAAAGAAGATTTCAAAATGCCAAAACAACCACCCTTGTTGTAAGGCTCTCTTGATGGTGTTAAAGAAACTGGCCTCATTTGTGGCTTTTTAGGATTAACTGTAGTTGAAGCAGAGATTACTTAGTACATGAGCACTAATTTATTAGATAATCTAGATATGGTTTCTTTAAAAACTAAATACTATTTAAGCATTAATTGTAACTAACAGTAATTTAAATACATCTACTTTAGTTCCACATTATGTTTGCACTGATGGAAGAAATGAAAAAAATATATAATTAAATAATTAAGTCACAATTTTAATTAGGAAAAAAGCATTGAAAGTTAGAAGCCACATAATGAATGTATAAATCATGCTAATAGATCCTATTACAATTCTGAATTCATTCATGTAGACAAACACTTTGCACATGGTGAGCTATGGTAGACTTTATTTTGAAAAAATGTACCTTTACCTCCTAAATTACTTATTTTTGCATATACCAATGGAAGTTAAGATTCAGAGATCATTAAAAAAAAAATTCAGATCTTTTCAGAAGAGTTGACTGGGCTTTCTCAGTTTAACCTGTTCCCTGTAAGATTCCTCTGATGCACTGGAAGAAATTGCCATATTTAAAGAACACAAGTTGAAAGAATTTCAAGCACCTACTCATCATTTTCAAAAAACTTCTCAGCACCAGCGTTCCATAAATGTTAGGGTGGCTGAAGCAGGGTATTAAAAAATATTTATACAAGGGAACAGATAAAAGGCATTTAGAAACTTGGCCCCAGTGCAATCAAGGATTCTTATTAACACTGAGCCTAAACCAATCATATCGACATGGAACGAGATTATCTTTGCTACTTCACCTTCTCCTTTTTCAAAACAAAACAGTAACAGAAAAATAATTCCTTAAAGAATATAAGAGATCATAATTTCTTCTTCATATACACACCATCACTGTAAAAGGCAAAATTAGCATGTGTTGTTCATGTCTCTGCAGCAGCAAACAAGTCTCACCTACAATCTTGAAAGTCACCTAACTTCCAGGCTTGGCCTCCACATAATAAAAGTTGAAGATAATAGAAAATAATAAAGTTAACAGTGGTTTCTTTTTTTAAAATGGTGTGAATCAAGAAAGGCTGTAGTTATCTTAAATCAGTTTTTCAGTTTTGCTACTGAAATGTTATCATAGTAACCATCCTGCTTAAAATTGCTTTAAAATGCTCAATAGGTTGGGGGAGTGGTCTTTTAATTTTTTTTTTAAGTTACACTCCTTTACTTTGCAATAAACATACTTTGTATGTACATACCAGAAGCCACAGGCTCAGTGGTATTTTATAATGGCTTCAAGTACACAGACATGCAGTGTATTGGTGGTAACTTACAGCAGAGAAAGACATGTGCCTGGTTTTAAAAATGTTAAATTCGGAGTACAAGCAGATCAGTCCAACACATGCTCACACAGCACGTCAAGAGTACAATAAGAAAGGACCTGAAAATTTTTCAGCTGTCTGAGGAGACCCCTCTATGATACTAAATACCATTCTAAATTAAGCAAGCTACAAAATTCCTTTTTTGCTCTAACAAGGCATATTTGGTGGGGTTTAATTACGTCTGACACAGCAGTTAGACACAGTTTTTATCATCAAGAAAAAGGACTTTATATAACAGTACTAAAGCTGCATGCCTAAGCAGTGAAAGTGTTCAGCTTTATAATAAAATACATATAAAATGGTCTTCAGTCCAATAATTGAACTGTTTCTCAAATAATATATTAGGTCATGTGTATTTTGCAAAAGTTCTCGTACTTGCACAAGTAAAAGCAGCCCTGCAGAGTACAGTGGATAGCATTCCACAGGATACCAAGTCCATAGCTGCAAACCCCCAGAGCTCTGAGAGGCCAGTGGCTGCATCACAAACTGGTGTGCACACGTGCTGACAAGACTGAGTCACAGAACAATGCTGAATAACAGCACGAATTAACTGCCACACCAAGCATGCCTGGATTGCAGCAAAAGCTTTAATCCTTAAATTACTTCTTCATAGGCTGAGTTCCTTAAATCCATGCAGATGCCCAGCAACTGCCATGTGAACACGCTCATCATTACAGAGCTAAAACCTATTCCAGTTTTGCCATTAATTCCTTCTGTCCATTGCACATCTTTGTTCACAAAGGACAAGATCTATGCACATGGAGACAAGCAGAAGCTTTTCTGGTTAACAAATTCTTTCCCTTGCACTGCATCCAAACAAGTGGTTGTTACTGAATGAGCAAAAAACCCCAAACACTGTTACATTGCCACTGATTAATTTTTAGAATACATACCTTCGAGAAAGAGATTTTTGTCACCCTATTGTCTGACCCTAGACAAGTCCATTAATCTTTGTGCCTCAGTTTCCCATCTGTAAAATGGGGATATTAAAGCCTGCCTGCTTTATCATGGATAAAGCACCAGCTNTTGTGCCTCAGTTTCCCATCTGTAAAATGGGGATATTAAAGCCTGCCTGCTTTATCATGGATAAAGCACCAGCTATGCACTAAGTATTTTAACTATTGACTCAAACCTTAAAAACTTAGAACTAATGAAAAACAACACTGAAGTAGCTTGACACTTATGCATGCATACTGCACATGCAGTGAAAATACACATCTAAGAACATATGGTAAGTGTTCTGCAAACAGGCTTTATCATAAAAGAAAAGCCCTTAGAATCTGACAGAGAACTCTGAATAGATCATTATTTGAGAAATAGCTCTTGAACATTATTTAAGAAACAGCACATGAATGTAATGACTGAAGACTACCACCATACAAATAAAGAGGTCTACAAGTTGTTTTGATTTTGCAATTCTCAGCTCTCTCTTCATACCTGGCCATGGAATGGCAATGCCAGGTTCAGTATGTCTAGAAAACTTCTCTTGAAATACAACTTGAAAAAGAAAACAGTAACTCACAAAAAGAAATTTTACTTACCCAAAGAGCTAAAAGGAAGCCATTCAACAAAAGATGGAAACAAAATTGCTTAACACTCCTAATCATACATGTACAGAGTAAAGGAACACAAAATTATTTCCAATTAGATGCAAATGCCTTTTATAAAGTCATAATGTAAGTCGAGCATGGCTAATTATAGATATATATATATTATATA
>VZRX01004704.1:0-12456 GCA_013398075.1 Notiomystis cincta
CAAAGTCCAACCTCAGGCAGCCCCCAGTCATTTGGGAAGGGGCTGCACCCAGGCTTGAGGAAGATCGGGGTTCACAACCCCAGTTCAGAACCAGTTCAGAGATCCCATGGCTGGGGCGTCTCCAGCTCTGTCCCATTTTGGAGAAGACAAGGAGGGAGGGGTTTGGATTCTTCCAAACTGCAGAGTGGAGCAGCCTTTGGGGCACAACCCCAGTCTCAGCATCCCTCTTGAAGTGAGAAGCTTTTCTTGGGGATGTGTGGATTTGTACCATGGGATGGTGTGAAAGGGAGGTGTTTTGAAAGTGGGAATGCCAGGATACTCAGATATTTGTGTCTCCAGTCATAATGGTACAACCATAAGTGGTTTTTCCCATAAGTAGGAAAAAAAGAACAGTTTTCCAAGGAGCAAACAATTTTCACTATACTTGGCACTGGTTTGGGGATGTCTGTTAAGGTTTTTAACTTTATATATCTTGGTACTGCTTTTCTCACTGGTTGTAATCAACTAATTAGATGAACCAACTAATTGTCCCCATAACAGCACAGAAGGACATGGATTGAGCTCCCTGCCCCCTCTGCTCTCAGATTGCATCCTGGGAATGGCCCAAACAGGGAACACGTCCCTGAGCAGACCCCGAGGGCAGCACAGACCCCAGTCCCACACCAGGTCGATACCAGTCTCTGGTTTCATGATGTCAGACTGCAGAATGGGCACCCCAGGTGGGTGAGGAAGGTGACACCGAGCGCCAAGGAGCCACAGCACTTCTCCTGCAGTGCTGCTGGCCAGCCCGACCTTCAGAGATCACTTTCCCTGCTCCAGACCTCCACAGCATCCCTCAGGACAGGCCTGGAGGATGTTTTGATTGGCTCCTTGAGGAGCACAGGCATTGACCCAGCTGTTTCATGGTTCTCCCGAGGAGCCTGTGCAGCCTCCAGCCCGTCCTTGGGGTGTTAAATGATCCCAACCTCCCAGTCAAGGGCTGGGGCCATCTGCTTGGAATGGGGATTTATCCAGCCTGACAGAATTCCATGATTTCTAATAAAAAGCCGCTGCTGAAATTACACATGGAGTGACCCCAAGGCTTGCTCTCCAAGAGGAATTTGTTCCTTAAACAGAAAACTCTGTGGATCCCACCCCCAGTTAAATGTGGAGAGGTTAAAGCAGGACCATGCACATCCCTCCTGAGGCTTCCAGGGAACCAGAGACTCTGCAAAGGGTCTGCAGATCCTCTTCCCACCAGGAGACTGATCCTGAAGGGGCTGGGAACTCACCAGGAGCTGGAAACATCCACAGCCAGGTGCTCCTGGCAGCCCCAGGGCCACAAATCCCTCATGGAGGGAGAGGTGAGGGAAGGACTGAGCCTGGCACTACTGAGCCCTGACCCCAAACCCAGGCACGAACCTCCAGGCTTGGGGAACCTGCAAATGCTGGATCCAAACCCCTTCCCAGGGGGGAAACAAAAGGAACCACCCACTCCCAGAGCTGGAGAGGAAACACCTCCAAGGCAGGGAAGGGAAGCCTCCAGTGCTCTGGTGGGTTCCTTCCTGACAAGTGGGAATGGTGAAAGGAGGAATTTTGGCTTTTCTGGCCTCCCCTGAAAGCCAAGGAATGAAATTCCAGCTGGGAGGCTGGAGAGCAGCGGGAGAAATCTCAGAGTTGGTCCTGGAAGTGCTCTGAGGAGTGTGACAAAGGGGGAAAGCGATGGGACTGGGGAAGTGAGGAGAATGTACAGAGGGAAAGATGTTGAAGATGGCAGAGAGAAAGGCAAGAGCTCCAGAGAAATAAAAACTGAGGGGAAGAAGGAGCTAAAAGAGCTGCAGCAAGTGCACCTTTTGTGAATTTCTTGATAATCTCCCTCCTTGGTTGAGACAACAAAGCATGGGATGGCTCCAGAGGCTTTGGAACCAACTGCATCCCAGTGGAAGGGTGGGCCTGGCCAGCAGCATTCAGTGTGAAGCCAGTAAATAAGGGGAAAATGAGTCAAGGAGGAAATTTTTACGGGGGAGAAAAGGAAAATAAGAGAGTGAAATAGTGTCTTGAAAATGGCTGCACTTTGTGTAAAACATTTTCAAGAAATGTCCAGGAAAGGGAGTCTGATCCATTTGGGAGCTTGCAGAAGGCACAAGGCACCCTGTGGATTTATCTGCAGGAAAAGATCCTGGCAGACACCTGGGAAAGAGCAGCAGGGAAAGGTCCTGGCAGACACCTGGAAAGGAGCAGCAGGAAAAGATCTTGGCAGACACCTGGGAAAGAGCAGCAGGGAAAGGTCCTGGCTGCTGGGGCTGAACATCCCGACATGAGAAACCTTGTGGGAATGAGGCACGGAGCACACAGAGCAGCCTGGGAGCACAGCCTGTCCTGCTGGCCCTGGGCAGTGCCACGGAATCCAGGCAGGGAATCCAGGCAGGGAATCCGCTGCTGTGACCTGACGTGTCCCAGCAGTGCCTGGCACTGTGTCACAGCCGGGGGATGGGGTCAGAGCTACAGGGGTTTAAAGCTGAACCCAACCCGGTTCAGTGCCTGGGGCTGGCGGCACAGAGCACTCAGAGAAGAGGCTTTGCTGTGTGTCTGTCATGCAGCACGACATGGACTGGGTGTCCCCAGCCCTGTGCTCTCAGATTTCCTCCCGGGGAACGTTCCCCTGCCAGACCCTGAGAGCAGCACAGCCCCCGCTGCCACCTGGGCTCGGGGACAAAGCCACCCCTGCGTGAGCACAGCCCCGGGGGCTGCAGCTGCTCCTGGGGCACAGCCCCCGAGCTGCCCCGGGAGGGGAGTGGGATCCTCAGCCACCTTAATGCTCAGCTGCTCTGATTCCAGGAGGGAATCAGGGAGTCCCCCCCGAACAGCCCCAGGGACAACCCAGCCCAGGGAAACTTGTTCCCATGGGACTGAAGGGAACAAACCCCAGCTCAGTGCATCCCATGGGCCCCATCTGCTACAGGAGGGTGACAGAGATTTACTGAGCCCACCAAATCTCTCAGTCTGCCGCTCCCTGAGTCGTTTCAGGCCATGACCACGACAGGGCTGGCCCTGTTTGGCTCTTTGCATCCCCTGCTGCCGGCCCAAACCTGAGCCGGGCACGCAGAGCCCACGCCTGGGGCAGAGCTCAGTCCTCTGACCAACCAGCAGCTTCCCTGTCCCAAAGCCCTGTTTTTCCCTCTTACTTTGCTAGTTTGATCATCTGCTAATGAGGTATTTTAAAATAAAAGCAAATTTCTGCTGCTAACAGCAGAAAAACCACAAGCAGTGCCTAATGAAAGCCTTTTTCTAACACACAGAAACCAAGACCACCCAACAGCAAGGGCAGAACTGATAAATCCTGCTGGAAATTGCTTGCACCAATTTGGCCCCCTCTGCAACACCCAGGAAGGATGATCTTTAATTGTAACCCACAGACACATTACTTATTAGCTATTTTTTAAATTTTTAAGAAATAAACAGCAGCATTAGACCAGTGCTGAATTCCTGAGGCGCCCTCTGAATTACCTGGAGCCGAGGTTTGAGATACACATCAAATTAAGGCCTTGCATCCATTCTGGTTTGAGCCATTTCGGTTGGGTGGGAAGGAAATCACATGAACAAAACGCTTCTTGTGTTCCCCACCCAAACCCCAGGCATCAGGAAGGATCTGCCCAGATCCTCCTGGGGATGGGAACAACCACCAGGAACACCATTTTCAGGAGAAGGCTCTGGAAAGATTGAGGAGATACAGAGTGCACCTCTGTCACTTCAGAGACAGCTGTGAGATGGATTTGTGCTCTTCACTCAACCACCCACTCAGAAAAGAGATCCAGGTGATTGCTGACTTAAAGACAGCTCAAAAATAGGGAATTAATGCACTCCAGATCTGGAGGGCCGAGTTTTTACAGTGGCTGTGGAAAATAAACTGAAATCCAACTCCATCTGCTCACCTCCAGTGGCACCTTGCCATCAATGTAACAACTCTACACAAGCATGAGACACAAAAAGAGAGATAAAATGAGACACTCACCCTCCTTCAAAGATCTTGATCCTCACGGGCTCCCCTCGCTTGGTCACAAGAGCCTCTTCTTCTGATTTTCCCCTTTTCTCCTCTTCCTTCTCAGCTCTAGTTATATCTTTTCGACCTTCATTAGAAAGGAGCGAAGGCAAATGAACCTATCTCCCCAAAAGAGCAAAACAATCCATGATTACAGACAAAATCACTGGCAGGCAGACACAGAGCAAACAGCCCCAGCAGAGCCAGCAGCATCCCCAGCACTGCTCCCGACACCGAGGGCTGGGATTAGGGCACCCTCCCAACAAAGGGGGCCTTGCTTCTGGATTTGGGGCCCTGAGGGTTGTGTTGTGTTTACTGTGAACTCTGACAAGGTTTTTAACTGCCCCCTCCAGGTTATCCAGCTCTTGCCAAGTGGAAAAATGAAGGATGAAGAGAAGTGTTGTGGCTGGGGTGACTCTGAGCGTGTGGGGTCTCTGTCCCCAGACCTCTGTCCCTGGATAATCCTCTCTCTGAAATACACACCTGAAAGGTCTGGAGAGGAGGCAACTGCAGGATTCAATCACATCCTCGGGTTTCCCCCACATTCACACACACTCACACGGATTTGGATTTTAGCCACCTCAGCCTGACATAAATCACTCGCCAGGCAGCACTCCCGGGCGATTTCCTTCCACTGCAGCCCCACTGCCAAGGGCTCAGCACAGAGAAAGCCACAAAACCCACGGGAGAACAGAATCCTCAACCTCCCCACACGTTCCCAGGGTCAAATCTGCTTTTTCACTGTTAAATTGCCCCGTGTTTAGGGGGTTTTGTGTCTAAACCTTGTCTAGCCCAAGGTTTGTCATGCCCTGACACCTCACCTACATGATGAACGTTGTTTGTTATAGGATGGACCTAAACATCAAAGCTGCCTCTGAGGCTCTGGGTGGGATGAGGGAGAGCTCTCCATGCCTGGAATGCAATGTTGGGATGTTGGTCCCCTAAAAGCTAACAGGACAAACCCAGGAGAGCTCTCCACAGCTGGAATGAAATGTTGGGATGTTGGTCCCCTAGAGCTCAACAGGACAAACCCAGGGGTCTCCAGAGACAGGGAAGCAGATGCCTTTCCCCCAGGTCACTTTGCACACAGTAACTCTGACATTCAATTGAATCCATATCCTGGATGAGGATCCTGGCTCCACATCCTCACATGATTTATGGGAACAGGCTGAAGGCATCTGAGAGCAGTTTTTAGAGGGGTTTTGGCCCGCAGGCAGCCCCTGAAGCCCAGAGCAGAGCTGCTCCCCCTTGGCTCTGGCTCCCCAGGTGATTCACCTGCCCCACCTCGGCCTTGTCCGTAGGGGGATGAATCACCCTGGTGGAGCCTCTTTGTCTCCCCTGGTTTTGGGGGAAGCCACAGAGTGAGCAGCTCAAGCAGAGACCTACAGAATCCAGTGGGATATAACCCAGCCCCCCCAGCTGCTGGAACTGCCACAGGATGCTCATCAGGAAAGGGATGGACTCACTCGAAAGTCACTTTGAAAAACTGGGGTTGAGCATTTCCAATTTGCCCAGGAATTTCAGGGGCTCAGCTCAGAGCATTAAATGCACCCAGGGTTGCCCTTTACCCTTGGGGCCAGATCAACCCCATGTCCACACCATCCACACACCCTTCCTAGAAGCCTCCTGGGAATGGTCCCTGTGCTGTCCCTTGTCCCTGAAAGTGCCAGGAATTTCATGAGGAAGGGCCCGGGGCTGAACAGTGCCAGGATCCATTTGAATATTTAACAGCAGGAATGGTCTTGAGCCGGTGGCTCTGGGCATGGAGATGACAGTGAGGAAACCAGCGGCAGGAGACACACTCAGAACCCTCAAAAATTAAACTTTTAGGGTTGGGACTTGACCTCCTGGTAGGAGCTACGGGCTCAGAACACTGCTAGGGACAGCCTTCCCAGATTTACTGAGGAATACAAAACAGTTGACTTGCTAGATGTAGCACGAGGTTTATTTATTGCAACTTTTGAAAGCACAAAAACATTGACAGATGAAAGGCACCAGAGAGCCAAAGTCATACAGTCACTGCTATCCCCTTTTACAATCTCGTTCGAATTTACAGAGTGTGCAAGCCCCAGTACAGCGTCACCAGCCATCCCTACATGCATGCTGGAGCCCGCAGCCACTCCAGAATTCCAGCATTATCTGCTCAGCAAATCCCACTGGAAATTTAAACCCCAAGCCAAGGACAGAGACAGCACATACAGAACTACTGCTTGCTGCATGCATAACTGTACAAAATACCAGAGGTTTTTTACATCTCCTGGGAGGTCGACTGACAACCTGGAGTTACATGAAGGAGGGGATATTGGAGGGAAGGAGGCAGAGCAGAGTTAGCTGAGGGCTGCACTGCCAGCCTTGGAGTGCTGCTGCTGCTGCTGCTGCTGCACATCCTGGCCGTCGCTGCCTCCCCAGCCGCGCGTGTTTTAAACTGCGCACGGAGCTTTCGGTGCCGCTGCTCACAGATCAGCTCTGTGCTGGGCAGGAACTCGGGGTGTCCCTACTGTGGTTTTTGGGGGTTCTGCCAGCCCCACGGGCATGAGGGCTGGGTTTAGGATCCACCATTTCCCCAGTGGAGCGGGCAGGGCAAACTCTTCCTTTTGGAAATCGCGCCACGGGAACCTGAACCTGCACCTGCACCTGCACTGCACCTGCACTGCACCTGCACTGCACCTGCACCTGCACCACGGGGCAGCTGGGAGGGGTTTGTGGAGGGGGCTCAGGAGGCTTTGGGGAAATGCATGCAGTGAAATGTGGATTTGGATGAGTGAAGGCTGAACCATTGCTGTTTAACCTTTCCCCTCGGGGCGTGAGGGTCTCGTAGCTCCGGACACACACTGGGTGTGCGTCTTAGCACCATGGCAAAGAGCAGAGCTCGGAGAAGCACAGGCACTTCCTGGAGGGATTGAAATTGAGGATGCTACGACACCGCTCAGACAAAACCCTCGGAAAAATAGTGCGTAAATCTCAGCGTGGTTATTGCACTGCTCAGGTAATTATCTGCCCCTGTGTCCCTAGAAATCTGTCTCTTGGATTTCTGCAGGAGAGGGATGGAAATGCTGAATAGAAATAAAGATTTATTGAATCAAAGCGACTCTACTGTGTATTTTAAGACATATTTATAAGCAGCAGCTGCAGCAGCGATTATGATAAATTTAATATTCAGAGTTCATTTCATGACACAGAAATAAAATGAATAATCCATCAATATAAATTGACTTGAGATGAATATCAAATTGCAAAATCTTTAGAGCAATTCTGTTTGCTAATCTACATGAACATGATCTGGATTAAAGGGATCTGTTTGGTTCAGCATTAAGCAGGAGGGGTAAAGTCTAGCTTTAAAATGAGATACATAAAATTAGGCAGCTCACAGGAGGGTCTTAAAGACTTCTGTGCCCGTGTGGGCAATGCCTTGGGGGAGCTCTGCCCCTGGGAAGCCACTGCGAAGTCTCAACTCTAAAACCAGGCATAAAATATCCTTAAATACCTGGAAAAGCAGGTGCACAGCTATGGGCCAAATGGACCAAACCACAGGGGTATTTAACAAAACATGTCTGACCCGCTGAGGCACTTTTATAAATGTCACTGCCAGCCTTTGTGCTTCTTCAGGGGCCTAAATACACTTGCAAATCTCCCTTTAATATTTTTAAATACTTTTAAGCATGCCTCTCCATGTTCATTAATGTGAGATGAGCAGATGCACAACCAGACAGAATCCCATTTCCCCAAGGTAATCCTTTTTTATCATTTCTAACATGCAAAATGTAGGGAATTATAACAGCGTTTAAAAAAAAAAAAAAAGTAGTTGTAAAGCTATTTGAAATATCAAGACAAATGCAAATGAAGTCTAATCCTTTGTGCTGGAGCAGTGGTGGTTCGTGGGGTGGTGGTGGTGGCGATTCCTACTTTTTGGATTACAAGGCAAGTAGGAACTGGAGAACGGAAACCTGGAGCAGGCTGTCCTGCCTCCTGGGTTGGGCTTTCAGTGGGGTTTGGGTTCTTCACTCTAAGAGCTTCACTGAGAACAGGCGCTTCCCGAAGCGCCAGCGGGACGAGTAAACCCCAACCAACCTCAGCACAGCCACGCCCCAGCCCTCAGCCCCCTCTGCCCACGCATCCAAATGGATCAGGAGAAAGAGATAGGATTGCATTACCTCGGTCATTTTGGGCTTCCTGGAGCTGGCCGGGACCAGCCTGCCCGCCTCAGGCCGCGGAGCAGTGGCCATGGTGTAGGTCTCCTTGCTCACCTTCTGCTTGGACCTCAGCAGGGCCAGGGCTGCCTTGGTGGACACCCCGGGCAGGTTGGGGTTGTAGAGGCTGACGCACCAGCTGGCGTACACCGAGGAGCGGCCATCCGCTTGCTGGGTGTGATTTGGCTTTATGTAGTTTAAATAGCACCAACTGACATTAGTGGTTGTGTGGAGACTGGGGAACTGCAGGACCTTCTTGGTGTCGGTGCCTTCCCGAGCCTTCCCCGCGCTGGCGGTGCCCTCGGGCCCGGGGGCAGTGCTGGCAGGGGTTGGTGGAGGCTGCTCCACCGGTTCTTTGGAGTCTTCCTTCTTCACGGGCTGCAGAGGCTCCTGGCTGAGGAACTGTTTGCCAGCTGGCTGCTCGTACTCCTGCAGTGCCTCGAAGCTTGGGGAATCCGAGCAGGACCCCTCCTGCTGGGAACTGCTCGGGGTTTCCTTTGGCTCCGACTGCTCCACGGACACGCTGGCTGGTGTCTCAGCCTCGACCCTGTCTTGGCTTTCTGCAAGGAAGTGAGATTTATCCTGCTTTTTCCCTTCCTCTATTGCACTGGGTGGCTTCACCACTTCCAGCTTCTCTTCTGCTTCAGACACTTCCTCCTCCTTCACTCTCTTCTGCTGCTGAGTTTCCATCGTCAGCTCCAAACTGCCAGCTGGGGACAGCATCCTCTTGCTCCCCCCAACTGTGGAGGGGCCCCCTTCCAGGCCGAGGACGCTGTCTGAGGGGCAGGTGAGGGGCATGTAGCCCTTTCGTTCTGGCAAGGGCAGGGGCACTCTCAGGTACGGGCTCTGGAAAAGGCTTCTCTGCTCCTCTGTGATCATCTGGGCCAGGTCAAAACCCAGCCCGTGGACGTCAGCGCTGCACACCAGGGTGCCTTTGGGCTGGCGGTCGTCAAATTTGGGGAGGACGATGGTGGAGGAGCTGCATTGGGACTGCGTGACCAGGATCTGGGAGAGCGTGGTGTACATGGCGCTGCCGTAGGAGGGCATGTTGGTCTGGATGCGAACGGGGACAACCAGGGACACCATGGGCTCCGTCCGGGTGGGGACAACGAGCTGGGTCACGGTGACAGACACTGCGGGACTCGCTGTGCAGGTCAGAGGGTGCAACCTGCTGTCCGAGTCATAATCCGTGCACGGGGACAGGCTGGAGCTTCCTGTTGCCGAGAACAAACTGGATTTGATCTGTGGCAAATGTCCACCAGCATCACCTGGCAAGTGGAGAGCAAACTGAGACTGGAGAGGCAGGAAAAAGGCTGAGGGGATCGGGGAGGAGCCAGGGTAGTGCACGGGCAGGAATGAAGGGTGCCTGAAGGACACCTCGGCGGGGTGAGACATCAAGGGAGGAGCGATGTGCAGCGGGCCCGGGTGGATGAGCGTTTGCGGGAGGGGCAGCGGCGGGGTCTGGAATATGGAGGGAGGGATCTGAGGCATGGAGAACTGGGCAGAGAGGATGTCAGACATGGTGTGTGCCGCGAAGAGCTCTGCAGACTGCCCCGGCTGCGGCAGGAGGTGCTGGTAGGGGAATATGGAAACCTGGGGGGCCATGAAGTGCTTCTCGTGCAGCGTCAGCTGTGGCACGGGGTGGTGGAACACCTGCAGAGCCTCTGTGTATGGCGGGCTGTAGGATGGCTCGGGGCTGTCCTTTGGCTGGCTCTTGTCACTCGGGTATGTGCCGTGAGAGGGCAAAGGGGAGGACGAGGTCGGCTGATGGGGCAAACTCGTCGCAGGAGATTTACTTGAAGAAGGAGCTGGATCCTCCGTGTCCGGCCAGCCCGGCGGGGCCGGGTCTGGCTCATGCTCGGGGTGCCTGGTGAGGGACGCCTGCCGCACCAGGAAGCACTTCCTCCTCTCCTGGGGGGCCGAGGAGGTGGAGGGGCCGGGCGTGGAGGCAGGAGTGGATGACAAGCTCCCATAGTCGAAGGATTTACTGCGAGTCTCTGACATTTGGGAAGGGTGGGACACGTTGGGCGTCTGCTCGGAAGCGGATCTCCGCATTTCCCTGGAATGGTGATGGTGGCTGGGGACCATCAGCATATGGGAGCCAACGCCGGGAGGTTTTGGGTGGGATTCAGAGGGCTGGCTACTTGACTCTGGCTTGGTGTGGTCATCCCGATCAAAGGAGATGGAGTGGCTGGAGCCATGGGATAGGCTGCTCTCCTGACTGGGGCTCCGGGTGAGAGAGACAGACTCAAAGCTGGACTCTCCGGAGGACTGGGCCATTTCTGCCAGCCGGAGCCGCTTCTTCTTGGGTGGGAGTTTCTCCGCAGGGAGCTGGGAAAGAGTCTGGCTCCTCTGCGGCCACTGGAACTCCTCGGTTTTCTCTGGCTCCTTCGGAGGAGGTTCTGGCTCTGTTTCTGGTCTGTCCGGCTCTTCCGTGACCAGAATCTCAGGGACCTGGATGTTGGGCTGGCGGACCAGCCTGGGCTGCAGGGAGTGTAGGGGGCGGCTGTGCTGGGGCGTGGGCTGGGATGGGAACTGGGACAAGGGCTTGTCCTCTTCCAAGCTGCTGGGCTGTTCAATGGAGTCTGACTTCTCAAAGGAGCTCGTGTGCTGGATGACAGAGATCTCCTTGGAGGTTGTTCTCCTCTCCTTGCCCTCCGTGCTTGAAGCCGTTTTGGTGTTCCTGGAATGGAAGCTGGCACTGGCCTCAGAAGGTGCGGATTTTCCCGAGTCTGCTGGTGACTTCATAGATTCACGGGTCAGGTTTAGAGCCACATCAGACGAGGCCGGGTTTGCAAACTGAGTGCCTGGGCCAGTGCTGGAGGAGGGGGTGTCAGACATTTCGAAAGCTGGAGGCTCCTCGTCATCCCCAAGACTCTTCTCCTTCCGCCTCTTCCGCAGCGGGGTGAGCTCCAAGGTGCTCCCCAGCTTGTAATGCATCATCTGGGGCCACACGTCGGGATCCGCCGCGCTCTTCTCCGGCTCTGACGAGGTGTGGGACGTGACAGAGCGGGGCTTGGAGAGCTGCAGTTCTGAGCAGTAGTACTTCTTGTGGGCCTCGTAATTGTCTCTTTTCTTATAGCGAGCGCCGCACACGTTACACTCGTACATGAACCCTTTCGCCTTCGGGCCCTTGCGGGACTTTTTGGTAAGATCGCTTTCCTTGGTTTCAGGCTCCTCGGGAGGTTTGGGAACAGTTTCTTTGCTGGTGGAGCCGACCTCCTCCGAGGCGTATTCCACTCCCAAGGGTAGCTCGATAGCTGGCTGGCGTTTCAGCATTCGAGGGTGGGAGGAAAACGCTTGGCTGCGGCTTAAGACTTCAGGCTCCATGATGTGATCATCGAATGAGTAGCTACCTCTAAAGGTGTGTGGGGAGCTTATAGTGCATGCAGCAGAAGGCATTGAGTGGCTTCTTAGGAGAGGCACTGTCTCTGTGGCACTGTGGGATTGCTGAAGTGACAACAATGATTGTTCGGGCTTCATTTTTTCACCGTGGGACGCCAACACTTTCGCTGCATCCAGCTGGCTGCTGGAACCAGACTTGATATCAAACTGGAACGGTTCTCTGTACGCACCAGACTTTGGGGATTCAATGCTGCTACGCCTTGATAGAGAGCTTCTTCTGGGCTTCACACTATCGATCTCACTGGTATCCACGACGGCTTCGTTAATGGTAATTAGCTTAGTGATGTGTTCGATCACCTGTGTTCTAGGCACGGACAGCGGGACCATGCTGGGCTTCTCATCGCCGGAGAGGTGTGGGAACCCCTGGGTTGTGTTTGCGGCCAGCGCCGCCGTCCTCTGCCCAATCCTCCCACACTTCCCAAAGATGATCTCGGCGTAAGATTTGGCGTTGGTGTTGGGAGGGCTGATCTGCTGCTCCGCACTCTCCGACCTGGAGAAGTAGCCGGACTCTGTGCTGCCTTTGCTGCCGGGGCTCAGGAACGCCTGCTCGTCGATCACCTTCTTGCGCTCGCTCAGGCGCAGCGCCAGCTTCTGCTTGATGGTGTGGGTGTCCTCAGACTTATGGCTCAGGGCGTGCTCCGACGACGGCTCCACGAACTGGGAGCTGTCCTCGAGGGACTGGGACATGCTGGAATGGGACAACGAGCAGCGGTCGTGGCTGGAGCCTTGGCTCCCTGCACTCAGCAGGCTGCTGGAGAGCAGGGTGTGCTTCTGCCTGGGAGACAGCTCCACGGCGTGACCTGACATCGCTGCTGTCTCCTCCTCCGAGTCCGTGCTTTCCCCTTC
>VZRX01004704.1:12466-24608 GCA_013398075.1 Notiomystis cincta
TCCATCTCCAGGCTCGATGGATACATCTCCGCTCCGATCCCTGAGGCCAGCCCAGCTTTTATCCGGTGAGCATGAGACTTCCTGTGTTTGTACAAATTGCTCTTCGTCTTGAAGGAGAAGCCACATGGAATGCAAGGGTAGGGCCTCTCGCCCGTGTGGGACCTGATATGTTTCTGGAGCACGCTGGGCTTCGCGCAGGGCCTGCTGCAGTACTGGCAGATGTACTTGCCCGGCTTCTGAGGCTTCTTCTCCTTCTTGTGCACCTCGTCAGCTTGCTTCAGGGACACCTGGGCGGGGCGGGGGATGAAGACCTTCTGCACGGCCGGCATGTCCTCTGCGGGAATGATGGGCGAGTGGGACGGGAGGAGCTGGCCGTGGTGGGCGTGCAGCCCGGGGGATGGGAAGGAGCCAGAGGGCCCCGGTCTGACTGGATCAACTAGCTGCCATGTGGGACCTTCCAGGACGTGCTCCGGCTTCCCCGGGGACATAAATGCTGGTGACAGTGCGTGCTGCTGAAGCTGCGGGACGTGGGCAGGGTGGTCGAAGGAGGAGGGCTTGGGTTGTTTCTGGTGGCCGGGCTTCTCCTGAGGGTCCTCTCGTGGAACGGGCAGAGAGCCAGAAAAGTGCTGCTGCGAGATGATATCTCGGAGAGGGGCTCCTTGGGAAGGAGCAGAGCTGCCCTGGTACGTAGCTGGGGATGAAATACTGCCTTGGAAAGCCTCTCCTTTGGGAAGCCTCTTTCTTGGACTTTCCTCAGCCTTTTTTGTGCTCTTCTGGCTTTGTTCAGGATCCATGACCTTAAAAGGGTCTTTGAATGCTATTTCGGGAAGGTTTTGGCAGGCTTCATTTACGAATAATAAAGGTCTCCTCTGTAGATTCCCTGTTTTGCCTGCATTTGCTACGAAGCTGGAGCCGCCAGGAGATGGTTGTTGATTTAAGATTTTACTAAAGTGTCACTAGTTGCTATTTGATTCAAAAAAAAAAACGTTTCAAGGTCAATAAAGTTCACATTGGTAACACATGACAAACTACTTCAAAGAGAGAAAACTTTCCAAAACTTTCAGTCCAAATATTTTCCTTGTGAACTTGGTTAAGGCTTTAAACCTTGCCATTTTATTTCAGTTGACAGTGGCAAGCCTTCAAAGTCAAGATGCAACCCACAATGTGTCTCTTGTTTGTTATGCAAACCTATGAAAACTTGAGACTTTAGTGCTCATCTCAGAAAGATCCTTTTTTTTTTCTTTCCTCTCTCTCCTGTGCAAGGAAAATAACACTGAACGGTGGATGTCCCCCTGTGTCTTCCTTCTGTTCCACTTTGGAGTTCAAAAGCCTTGGAAAAGTATTTCCCACATTTCTGTAATTACATCCAAAAGAAAAACAAACAGACAAAAAAAAAACAACTTTAGCTTTTGTATGTAAGTAATTAAACACTGCTCATTCTTGGGGGGGTTAAACAGTAAATATTTTGCACACGAATAATTCAGAACAACTCATTGAATGCCTGCCATTCACAAGACATTACTTTTAATGGCAACCTAAACATAAATTGCACTCAGGCAAACCTCAGGGACTCGGTTTAATGCTCACAAAACCTGGCTCCGAGGCAGCAACCAAAGACAGGAACTTGAAACAGAGACAGTTTGGAAAAATGCATTAAAACGCTTTCAAACTCGAATTCTTCCTAATCTCCTGCAACCATTTAGGGGTTTAAAGTTTTTATAATTGTATTTCCCTTCCAAACTGACTCCAAAGCACTGCCTCGCGCCTCTTACATCCCTGACACATAACGAGGAATCTTCTCTGGATAAAAGCTGCTCTCGAGCTGTGCTGATCTGTGGTGTCACCCACAGCAAAGGCAGGTAAAGAGGAGCTGCACGAGGGCTTTTATCGAGTGTTGCCTCTTTAATTTCCTGCCTTTTGTCACCAAACAAAGGCGCAAATCCAGTTTCGGTGGCACGTGTGGGGTGGCACCGTGGGCTGTTTCCAACGGGAAACCCTCTGGAAATGGGTGTGGATGAGACCTCTCAAACCCTATTAACCACCCCTGTCAGCAAACACAGCTCATGGCAGGACACTCCAGGAGGGAATTGCACTGGAATCACGCCCAAACTGTGCTGGAATCAGCCAGTGTCTCCAAGAGATGGAGTAGAAGACGAGTAGGATGCTCTGAAGGAAAAGAAGAGTGGTGCTTTTCAAGTGAAGCGAATTGATAGCTGTGATTTATGACCAGAAATGGATTCTTGTCCCTCTCCCTGGAGGTATTCCTGCCCTGGGGTGCTGTGCCTTGCTAGCACAGGGTTGCTTTGGTTTAACTGGAGGAGATTGCTCCAAGCCCTGTGCTCTCATCCTGGACAAGGGGCTGAAGTGCAAGTCCAGCCAAGCAGGGAGGAGCAGGGGATTGAGATCTGAGCTCTGTGATAGCCCAACTTCCTCTTGGAGAGTGAAGAGCCAGCAGGAGAAAGCACCGAGTCCTCCAGGGATTCCCCACTCCTCAGTCATTCCTACAACCCTGCGGACCCAGTGAGAAAAGGGATGTGGAGTTTAAGGGGATTTAGCTTAATTTAGCAGAGTCTAACGATGCTGGGACACCCTGGGACACATCGTGACAAGCCAGACTTCACAAACTCTCTGAAAACTGTCACCTCAGATGGCCAAACTTAGGGAGTGAGTCCTTGGACACAACTCTGTCACAGAGAGAGGCAGGTGCCAATGAGGGACCCAATGGGGGCAATGCATCCCCCACAAGGGGCTCAGCTCAGGGACATTGGGTGCCCTGAGATGGCATTTTGTACTGGCTGGGTAAGTGGCTTCTCTTACTGCCCAGCTGTGACACCACATCGCAGGGAAATGACACAAAATCCCTCCTAGCCTTGAACTCCACCTTCCTTTTCCTCAAATCCAGGTCCTGCTCCCTTCCAGCAAAATTCCCAGCACCTGCAGAGCACCTGCTCTTGCCCCAGCTTGCTGAGGAGGTCGGGCCCCTTGCTGTGAGAAGGATTTAATTACATCCTGAAACCCCTTTTCAGAGAGCCCTCAATGCTGACTAACCCTGACCGTGGTCTGGGCTAGACTTTGAGCCCAGCATTTACTCGAGATCAAAGACACTCGTGGAGCTGATTTCTCACCTTGATTTCTGCCCAGATTGCTGGGGTTTGCCCCACTCGTGACACACAGAGCTCTTTAATTTGGGAGAAGTAGGTTAAAGCAGGGACACTGAACATGAACTGGATAGGAGTGGATTTAAGCAGCGATTTTTTCAGCAAGTGCAGGGTGAGCTGCTACGAGCTCAAATATTCACATTTAAAAATTCCCAACTCAACCTGAACAACATTTTAACATTGAATTTCACCCTGTAGGCCACATATCAATTCCTAATTTAATAATCAGGCTTGCAAAGAAAATTCTTGAATTAATTCAGTATCACCCCAAATGTTCAGATCATCCTCATTCTCCTCTGGCAAACACATGGGCCCCAGCTGATTTTTATTTTTTAGGAATTCTGCACAAAAGGGAACAATTCAAGAGCAGGCCAACAAACAAACACACCTGGCTGCCTACAGCAGCGAGCAGGGCCATTCCGGGCCAGTTCAGGCTACTCCGGACATCTTTATTCCATTACTGGGAATGAGGCTCTTGGAACACCAATGGCAAAGGGTAATTCTCCTGGCTGGATGCAGTTCATCCAGGCTGGGATTTCTCCAAGGAAAATTTAACAGTGCAACAAAAAATGGGAAAAAAAAAAATTAAGCGCGGGAGGGTTTCTCCACTAAGAATCCAGAGGGAGGGAAGCAGAGAGGGGAGACTCTGGAGCTCTTCCTGAGGGGCAGCTCCAATCTCTGCTCCTGGGACAGGGACAGGAGCCAGGGAAGGGCTGGAGCTGGGCCAGGGCAGGCTCAGGCTGGAGCTCAGGGAAAGGTTCTTCCCCCAGAGGGTGCTGGCACTGCCCAGGCTCCCCAGGGAATGGGCACGGCCCCGAGGCTGCCAGAGCTCCAGGAGAGCTTGGACAGCGCTGCCAGGGGTGCCCAGGGTGGGGTTGCCGGGGGGTCTGGGCAGGGCTGGACAATCCTTGGTCCCTTCCAGCTCAGGATATTCCATGATTCTGCAATCCTACACTAGTTTTCTTCTCACCTTCCCTCAGCATCCTGAGCATGGCACCGGCACAACGACAGCAAATCCTAAAGGATAAAGCCCCATGGATTATAGGGCACACGGTTTCCAGCTGCTGCCATGGCACATCTGCAGCCCAGTCCAGGGCACAGGCACTGCAGCTGGGGATTCCAGCTTTTATTTCTATTCAGACAGGATTTCTCAGGGTCTCACTTGAAATGCAGCGGAGCGAACATGACCAGGAACGCCCATTCCATTCCCAGTGCCAGAAACAAAGGCTGCCACCCTGATGGAAGAAATCAGTGACAGAATTCCCTCTGACTTTAATTGGACCAGGGTTTTACCCTAAAGCCTGAGATTAAATGCTCAGAAAAATGCTCTTCTAGAAAGTCACAGTTGTGGGGATTCTGAATTACCTTATTAGGCTGAAATTAATTTATGCAAGGAGGCCCAGGCACACATTTTCCCCCAGTCCCAAACCTCATCCAATCCTAAACTTCACCCAATCCTACACCCCACCCAGCCCTAAACATCGCCAAGTCCTAAACCTCATCTAGATCTAAACTTCATTCAATCCTATACCTCACCCAATCCTAAACCTCTCCCAATCCTAAACATCTGCCAATCCTAAACCCCACCCAGTCCTAAACTTCTCCCAGTCCTAAACCTCATCTAGACTTAAACATCATTCAATCCTAAACCTCACCCAATCCTAAACCTCTCCCAATCCTAAATCTCTCCAAGTCCTTCTGGAGGGTTTGAGGAAGAGCTGGCCAGTGCTGACCCTCAGGCTGGCTCCCCTGTGCCTGGGACCACCACCCCACCCACAGAAGCTCTTCCCCGCCAGATCTGGGGTTGAAGCCCCTCCTGAATGGGATGAGAAATGCTGGGCTCATCCCATTCCCACCCCTGGCTGGATTCTCAAACTTGAGCAACATCTGCTGAGCTCCGCGGGTCAGCGAGGGGTGAAGACAACCCAGGGCTAAACTCGAGAGATTTGGGTTCGATGCCCGCTTTGGTTACACATTTCCTGTGTGAAGCTGGGCGAGTTCCTCTCTCCTAGGCCTGGCCTCGCCCGTTTCCGAGCGGGGACACCTCCGCTCGTGTCACCTCCCGTGACTCAGCACGGGCTGTCCGGGGGGCCCTGCACCCTCCGGGAAGGGACAGACCCACAGAGGTAAACAGGGATCCTCTTAACTGGAAACAGATGGCGAGACAGCCAGGAGACTTTCTCTGCTCATTAAAAAAAATTCCAGGATTAAAAGGCTGTGCTTATTCACTTTTATTTTTATCCCACAGGGTTTCAGCAATTTTCCCTCCCACCTTTCCAGGCAGAGAAGGGCCCCAGAACCTGAGGAAATCATGAACAAAACCAGCTCTGCATTTATTCAAGGCAAAGGGTTAATCTAGAGAATTTCATCACTTCAAAGAGGTTTTCCAGAAAAGCATTTGAGTCACAACAGAGAAATTATTGCAAAATCTGCATATTTGAGAGTTAAATATTCCCAGAAATATCACCATTAAAACTAGAACAGGGCAGGGGGGGAAGGCAGCAAGCCCTGTGCAGCCTGAGGAGCAGCAGCAGCAGAGGGGAAGGGATGGAGCAAAGCATCAGCACTTCCATGAGTTCCTCGGAGCCAACGCTCAGCTCTGCCCAGGACAAGGCTCTGGCTCAGCCTCTGGGCATCCCCAGCTCCCTCCCAGCCCCAGCCCAGATCCTGCTGATCCATTTCCATCCCTAAAATGGGATCTGCAGCCTGGCCTCTGCTCCTGCAGGCACTGCCAATGCACTGCCTTATTCCAGAGGGCTTCTCAGGGGGTTTTTACATTTTTAAGGACACTGATCCTGTTTTCTTGTGAACAAAATTCAAGAAATTAAACTTCTTTAGAGACATTTAAACCCTTGAGGTCCAGTGCCTGTGACTGTGAGGAATTCTGAGTATTCCCATCTCATCTCCTCCATGGGATTGTGCAAATCCCTGCTCCTCTCACTTCTCTCTATTTAGAAGTCATTATTTAATATTTTTAAATTACTCCTGCCTACATGATTCCTTCAAAATTCCTCAGGACTGACCACTCCAGCCTGCCAAACCCAGCGTGGGGAGGCAGCTGGTGGTGAGCTGCTGATTCCATCCAAGGTAACGTGCCCTGCACACAGGGAAGGCAGGAATTGCCTTTCCCTGGAAATGTGTTCCCCTGCAGAGACTCCCAGCTGAACCCAGGGATTGAGAAACCTCCCAGAATGTTCCTGCATCGTTTCAAACCACAGGAGTGGGAAAAAAAAAAAAAAGGAGGAAGGGGCAACTCCAGTTCAGCTGGAGTTTGTGATTCCTGCTCAACCTCAGGATTGCAGCGGGAATCAGTGGGAAGGAGTCAAACCCACAGCTCTGGATCCATGGCCAGGGAGTTTTGGAGGGGTCAGTGGGAACGGCTCTCCCTGACCCTCCCTGGCTGAACCTCGCCTTGGATACCGCCCTGGCCTTCCTGCATGGATACCCAGCAATCCATGGATACCCAGCAATCCATGGATTCACACAGCAATCCATGGATTCACACAGCAATCCATGGATTCACATAGAAATCCATGGATTCACACAGAAATCCATGGATGCACACAGAAATCCATGGATTCACACAGCAATCCATGGATTCACATAGAAATCCATGGATTTACACAGCAATCCATGAATTCACACAGAAATCCATGGATTCACATAGAAATCCATGGATGCACACAGCAATCCATGGATTCACATGCACACTCTCACTGAGTCAGGACTGGCTCCACACTCCCTGCTCCCTTCTCCATGTGCCTCTTCCAAATTCCAGCAGCCCATGGAAGCACACCCAGCCCAGGGAGCACCTCCAACACCAAACCCAGGCAGGTACAGGAAGGGGTTTTTAGAAGGATTATTTTCCTGTTTGAGAAGCTGGATCTTGCTCCAAGGTGAATCTCGCCCTTCTGCACAGGGCACACCCAAATCCCGGCCCCGAGATGGAGTGAGCTCCAATCCCGTCCCTCAGGGTCAGGAAATTGATCCTGGCTCCCTCCATCTCCTGGAACTGGAGCAGCCCCAGCAGCTCTGGCGCTGGAGGGTGGGAGATGGCTCCAGAGCAGTCCCTGCCCTGCTGCCCCTGCCCTCAGGAGCCGGCTCCTCCTGCTCCCAGCACAGCTCCAGCCTCGGGATGGAGCAGAGGGAAGAGCTCTGAGGGAAGCTGGACCAGGACAGATGGACCCCAGCAGAGCTCAGGCAGCCAAATTATTGAGAAACATCAGAGGGCAACTTGCAGACACCCCCTCAGTGCTGCCCGAGCCTGGGCTCCAGCTTGGAGGGGGCTGTAAGCACTCCAGGGATGAGGAGGTTCCCAGAAAAGCCCATTTCCCCTGGAGCCAGGCTGGTTTGGGAGCTGCAGTGGGTCGGGCAGAGCCCAGCTCCCAGGGCTGATTTTGGGATGTGCCAGAGCCTGGCTCATCCTTCAAGCCCTGCACAGGAGCTGAGAACCCAAACTTCTGGCACGGGAACCCAGCAGTGGCTTCAGGGAGAGGACCAGACCTCAAGCAGCTCCCCAGGTGGGAACAGCTTTGTCCCAGCCCTTTCCTGATCTGATCTTCCCTCCAACAAAGCCCAGCCAGTCCCATGTGCTGCTCACACACCTGGGCTGAGCTGTCTGCGAGGGACCCGAGGGACCAATTCGGACCCTCCTGTCTCTGGGAATCCAGGAGAACCTTTCCTGGAGCAGCAGGAGAGCTGCAGCCACACCAGTGGGACGGGCCAGGGAGTGCCCACCCAAAGCAGAGCCCAGGGACAGCCAGGAGGCAGCAGCAGGGAAGGCGTGGCCATGGCAATAATGAGCTAATCCCCATTCCCAGAATATTCCCAGTGCTTTATCCACACAAATTTGACCACCCAGGACCCAGACCCCACTCCAGCCCGTGTAGCTCCTGCAGGATTTCCACAGAAACACTGAATCATTCCAGTTGGAAAAGCCCTCCAGGATGAGTCCAGCCTTCCACCCAACCCCATCATGTTCCCAAACCACATCACCACTCGTGTCCTGAGCACTTCCAGGGATGACAATTCCACTGCCTCCCTGGGAAGTTTGTTCCCACAAAGGCACAAAAGAAAGCTCTGCAATAAGGTTGCAAATTTTGCCCTTTTCAGCTCGTAGTAACTCAGCCTTTCCTGGCTCTCCACAGTGGGGGAACACCAGGGAGGAGCAGCTTTTCCCAGCTTCCTGCATGACGCTCTCCAGATGAATTGATATCATTTCCTTCCCAGCTTGTTTAGCATTCCAGGGGCTTCCTCAGAGTAGCATTCCCCTCAAGCTTCACTAAATAAAATGACTGGAAAAAAAAAGCCAAAACAACAACAACAACAACAAACCAAAAAAAACCAAGAAAAAACCAACAACCCCCCCAAGAAGTGCCGTGGGTTGTTGGCTGCATTGTTTGGCAGCTCAGCCCCTGGTTTCCAGACCATTGGTTGCTGCAGGAGCTGGAACCATTCCATAATGGGAAAAATGAGGAATTTTGGTGTGTTTTGCAAATACCAGAAGAGAGGGGCAGTTTTGGCAGATTGCAGAAGTGCCCAGAACTGAAAGGCTGCTGGAGGGCTGGGGCAGGGAGGCTCTGCCTCGATCTGTGGGTGAGCAGGGCTGGTCCTGCCCACGGAGAACCCTCCTGGGCCGTGATCCAGAGGAGATTTCCCTAAGGATGCACTGGCAGGACACGGCCAGGCCGGTGATGTCACCTACAGGGCACAGCAGCTTTGTAGGACTGAGCAAAGCCAAATGAGGGATTTGAAGGCAATGAAAACAATAAAAAGGAAACTTTTAACATGCAAATTCCAGCTCTGCTCCTCGACAATTTTACTCTTACACAAACTGCTCTTTGTCTCGTTAACGACAAAGCAGAAGCAATTAAGCAAAGTGCAATAAAACTTAAACAGAATAGAATTAAAACCGACTCTGAGATTATTGTAGAGCCCTGCTGAAGCAATCCTTCCAGCTGATAGCACAAAAGCTGCCAGCTTGCTTTGAATGCAAAAGTGAGGAGCAGAAATGCTGCTGGAAACATCTCCCTAAAAACAAACTCTCCACTGGGAGAGAGGCCCTGGAGGGCTGGGGGCTGCATCAGCTTCATCCCTGTGCTGAATTCCAGCCCAAGCCCCTGGCAAGGCTCCCTCTCTTCCTCCTGGTGTGGAGGAAGGATCCACATTCCAGCATCCTGGAATGGTTTGGGTGGGAAGGGACCTTAAATCCCATCCCATCCCATCCCACCCCTGCCATGGCAGGGACACCTCCCACTGTCCCAGGCTGATCCAGCCTGGCCTTGGACACTCCCAGGGATCCAGGGGCAGCCACAGCAAATCTGGGAATTCCATCCCAGCCCCTCCCCACCCTCCCAGGGAACAATTCCTTCCCAAGATCCCATCCAGCCCTGCCCTCTGGCAGTGGAAGCCATTCCCTGTGTCCTGTCCCTCCCTGCCTTGTCCCCAGTCCCTCTCCAGCTCTCCTGGAGCCTCTTTAGGCCCTGCCAGGGTTGGGGTCCTTAAAGCTCATCCAGTCACCAGGGACACCTTCCACTCTCCCAGGTTGCTCCAAGCCCTGCCCAACCTGGCCTTGGGCACTTCCAGTGATGGGGCAGCCACAGATCCATGACAAACAGCTCGATTTTGGTGCCTTTTGTTGTGCATTGATATTTGCTGGTGAAGGCACCTGCAGACAGTAATTGGAGAGGGGACCCGAGAGCCGAAAGCAGCTGAGAGGTTCCATAACCTCTCCCGAATCCAGAGGAAACCAACCCTAGGTCCAGCCTGTGCCTCCTGGCAATGTTCCAGCTGCACCTGCGACACAAAACCACACTTCCTAAACCCAGGCAGCTCCAAGCCCTGCCCAACCTGGCCTTGGGCACTGCCAGGGAAGGGGCAGCCACAGATTCATGAGAAACAACTCCATTTTGGTGCCTTTTGTTGTGCATTGGTATTTGCTGGTGAGGGCACCTGCAGACAGTAATTGGAGAGGGGACCCTGAGAGTCACCACTGAGGCCAAAAGCAGCTGGGAGGTTCCATAATTTCCCCTGAATCCAAAAGGAACTGAGGTCCAGCCTGTGCCTCCTGGCAATGTTCCAGCTGTTCCTGCTGCTGTCACATCCAGGGACTGGATAAAGAATCCCAACAAATCCAAACCAGGAGCAAAGTGGCCTCTTCACACAGACCAGGAGAACGAGACCATTCACACAAAACCCCCTTTCCTAACCCTGACAGACTCAGGGAATTTGTTTCTCTTGCTGACAGATGCAGGGAATTCTCAGACACCGAGAATCAGGCGGTGATGTGCACATTTGTTATCACATCTCTAACGAGATAAGGCATGAGCTTCTGTTTAATTAGAAATGAGCTTGCACCAGTGACCAAAAACACCTTGCAAACACCTCCCAGCACTTCCCAGCTGAGCTTGTCAGGGCTCAGAGCTGGAATGGCATCAAGGAAATGATCTGCAGGTCGAATATTAAAGATTTCAAGGCAAATAAATATTTTCTGGAAGCCTGGTCCCACGTTCCTAGCAAAGACAGTGGACATACATCCCTGTGGATACACATCCAGGAACTCTGAGATCATATTCCTTCAGCTTAGCATGGGGCTCAATAAAAAACAGGCTTCAAAACATTCATTTGGAGATATTTTTTAAAGAATTCAAACTCAAGAAAGACTGGACAAATATTTTCCTTAACACATCCAATCTGTTTTATTTATTTAAATGTATGTTACCTTTTTCTAAGAAATTAAAAAAAAAAACAGATCTGAAACCTGCAGAGAACCCAGAGCCAGAAATTACTCATGTGCTCAGCTACTGATCCAAAAACCCTCCTGCTCTGCAGAGCCTCGAGAGGAAGAATGTTTCAAAAACCCTCCCTAGGAGGAAATTTCTGATGGAACAGCTGAGAGATCACCAAAACCATCATTATTCCAATGCAAGCAAGAAATCCTTCAAAGATCACAAGCAGCCACACATCTGAGCTCAGGATTAAGTGGCTGCCTTAAAAAAATAAATAAATAAACAAACCAAATAAAAACACTCAAACCCATCAACTGCTGGCAAAGTGGATCCTCAGCCAGTGTCTGTCTCCCTCCGACTGTGCCAGCATGAGAAATAGCACAAATTTTTGAATTTTTGTTCAGATTCCTTAGTTAGATCCAGGAATCCTCACAGCTGGATTCCCAATGGGCTTTTCCTGCTGTATCCCAGAGCAGAACAATTTTTTCCCCCAAATAACTTTTACAAAGCAGAGCCCTGAAGCTCCAACCATTGACTCCTTCTTCAAGGAGCTGCTGCAAACCGGCCCTGAGCACCTTCCCCTTAGCACAGAGACCCCTCAGTAACCCCAAAGGAGCTGGGTTTGGGTCCAGGGAGGGACAATTCCCTGTTAAATCCACCCTGTGGAGGAGCAGCCCCTGCTGTAACAAGACCTCTGCCTCTCCCTCCATGTGCAGAGCAATGTTTGGACACGAGGCAAGTCTGAAATTGCCTCCAGCCTCTTTAGGAAAGGTTAAAAAAAATTTAAAAGTACAAAAAAAAACCCCAAAAAACCTCTCCAGGGCCAGCATTCCTGCTTGATGCCTGAGTGTCAAATAAAGGACAGGCCCTGACAGGCAGGGAGCAGAGCTTAGCCCTGGGTTTGTGCACTGAGCTGAGGGCTCTGGTGCCTCAGAAATGAGCAGGACATTTCTGTCACAGCGAGGACCAAGCAGCAGGGACAGACCCAGGGACAGGCCCAGGGACAGACTCAGGGAAGGTGTGGGACGAGGGGGCTGAGAGCCCCTGACCAGGCAGCTCCAGCACAGCCAGTCAGGGAGGGGAACCGGGAGATCTCTGGGCAGGGCAGCAGGGCTGCAGGAGGAGTTTAAACAGAACAGTTGGCACAGTCAGAGCCACCCTGAGCTGCCACAGCCCTGTGCAGGGCAATAAACCCGCGACTTGTGGCTGGAGCAGGTCATTAAACCCAACCAGTGCCCGACCAGTGCCCAACCAGTG